>BMAC01000320.1:1145867-1198266 GCA_014905375.1 Phtheirospermum japonicum | reverse complement strand
TCATCATCAACCAACCAAATTCTCATTCTCACGCACATTTGAGAACCTAAGCCAACGCTTCTTCTCACTATGCTTAAGACACGGATGCAACACGAGCCCAATCAAACCAGCCACAACGCTCACAACCATAACCTTGAGCGTCGAAAATGCCAGCACAACACAAATCAATACACTCGGAGGCACGCACATCAAAACCGCCCAACCGTCCCCACCGGTATCTTATACGGCCGAGGGCGCGTCCGGTGCCTATAACCCTTAGCCTCACAACGCTATAAACTCCAAAATCATCCCGAAGCAGTACAAGAAGTTCCTCAGCCGCTACAATCTCCTGAAAGCTCAGCCACGACAACAAGACCACACCTGAAGCTGAAAACAAGATCCCGACGAGCGGGGTCCCCGTAGCGGGACCTCCTCGCGAAAAATTTCGGAAGCATCCCCTGTTTGGGATCATATGGAGCAAGCCCTTTCAGCACACCAGTTCTCACAATATCGGTCCAGTTTGGATCTCTATCTTGCCAGACCGCTTCAGGTGAGAGGCGTAGGATTTCGCGAACTCGTGAGGAGAGACATCTTTGACAGTTTACGCAGTCGCCATTGCTGAAGAGATCAAATCCAGGCAGCTCACTGCACCACCTCTCTGAAAAATGATGTAGATTGCTGATGAAAATAGCGCCAGTTTTCCGATTACAAAGCACAATGTCGATACTAAGAAACGACAAGAAATGCGAGCACCAAGCCTGGTTGCCAGGCTCATGGGAAAACCAATTCGGGAGGAAAAAAGAACATCACGCTATCGCAAATGCATCCAGCAAAATCGATTACAAGATTAATAAGCAATTGATCAATCAGACTCAATCAGGAACATAATCAACTATAAACAACTCAAAATGAGATGAAAGCAAACAAATACGATTTTACTTGGAATTCGATGTGGACGATTACGATTCCGACAATTCGCTTCTATCATTCACGACGCCCAATTTCCATTCTTGTACGCCCGCTCTGAAATCCTTCATCGATTCGCTTCCGATTAAAATCTTTCCCCCAAATTCAAGTCCGACGAGCAGCTCGTAATTTCTCTCAATCCGAACTTACTACTCGTAAGCCTGAACCCGCAGCAAAGCCTGCTCGACTATTTTCTTTCAGCCCTCACAAACCCTCCAACTTCACAAACCATCAACTAAACTCCATCCCTCAACACCACCCACAGCCAGCGCATCCCTAAACCCTAAAATTACAATTATAAAACTCAGAAAAAAAAAAACAAGAGCACACCTTATTCAAAGTAGCAGTGCGGTGCGTGAATTGGTGATACTAGAGTTCGAAACGATTAGTTTTGCACAATCGGTGAGGAGAATTTTCGGCGACGCGAGTCAAAAACAGCGGCAAAACAAAGGCGAGTCCAAAACAAAGCGGGCGAAACTCAGGCGAGTAAAAAACCAGCAATGATATTCTCCGGCGACACGAGGCAAATCCGGCGAGACAAAGGCGAGTCCGGCCAATTCTTTTTAGAAAGGAACCTAATTTTGTTTTCTGAAGATTCCCAAATGCGTGTTTGTGGTTGTTTTGTTTTCGCCCGTATTTTTTTTTTTTTTGGTTTTATATTAACCCATTTTCATTGGGTCGGATTCGGTGTTGTAGTTGGGTCGGAGTCCGTCACACAATAAAAAGACCCGTGTGGCTGCTATATTTGAGTGTTTGCCTTATTTTACGGTTTAGTTTTCCATTTTTACGATTTTCATTTTATCATTTTAGAATTTAGATTTAGGATTTCAGTTATTTATAATGATATACACGTGATGATCAATTATATGCGATAATAAATTAATTAATAGATTTACCGTGCAAATTACACTTAGATTCACGGTACAATAACTCATAAAAAGTGAACCCGTGGTGGTTTACTATTTAAAAATAATAAAATTTAAAGGACTAGTGTAATAATAAATAATAAAAAAAAAGTAAAGAAAAAAGAAATAGGTAAAAGAGGAGCAGGGTAGCATAGCAGCATATTCCCTATCTGTTAAGAAGCGAAAGAAGAGAGTTTATGTGGCCTTGTGCAGGTGGCGATGCATACACACATACATATATACAAACAATTAGACTACTAAGACTAGTAGTAGTTACATATACATACACATATACATATATACATATATTGATATAGATATAGTAGCAGGCAGCACGGTTTTCACGTTGGATGGGAACTTGTAAATGCTGATGCAGCAAACTCTATCTCTCTCTACTTTGAACTCTTAAAAAAAAAATCATTATCCCAAAAGAAAAGAAAAGAAACGAAACGAAGCGAAAAGATACTCTGCTCTTCTCCTTCTTCGTTTTCCCCCTCTTCTTCCTCCTGACATAAATAATTTGCTGCCTCAGACTATTTCTTCGTCTGCATTATTAAGTTCTGTAGGTAGCGTAATACTTACAACCCGATTAATTCCTTTTTCCATCTCCGATTAATTTTACAATCCATCGGAAAAGCGATTGGATCGATGGTGAGCATGTCGATACCCAAGGAACCAGAGCAAGTAATAAAGCAGAGAGATGGATCGGTTCTGGGTAAGAAGACCATTCTCAAGAGCGACCATTTCCCCGGCTGCCACAATAAACTCCTTGTTCCCCATGTTGACGGTGCCCCCAATTATCGCAAGGTTTTCTTTTCTGCAATCCCCCCAATTCTTCTTCTTCTTCTTCTTCTTCATTTCTGTTTCGTCCGACAATTTTTTTTAAATTTTAATGTTAATTCGTTGATATGACACTTCTATGAGTTGCCCTGACTCCTCCCATTGCTGTGAAGGTTATTGTTGTTTAGTAATAATTTTTACTCATGTTTTTCTTCTTCATATGGTATTTTTAAATTTGCTGTAGAATTCCTTTTACTCAAGATATAAGCTTTATATAATCAGGCAAGTTCGTTGCCTGTTCATGGTGTTGCTATTCCAACTATTGATGGTATTCGGAATGTTCTCAAGCACATTGGGGCTGACATAAACAAGGAGCAAACTCGTGTGCTTTGGATTAACCTTCGCGAGGAGCCGGTAATTGTTCGTTGCCACAATTTAATTTTGATCTTTAAGTTTTGTGTGAATTAGTTAGAAATATGTTTACGGTGGATTCAACAGATCCTAAAATCCAAATAATGCTTGCTGGTGCCAGCTATGGCCCATTATGAAATCCCATGAATATTTATATGTTCTACAGCTAGATTTATAATGTGTGAATGGTCGGCTGTCGTGGATATAGGTGTAATCATCCTCATGCATTGGAAGTTCATGCAGAAATGAACTCGTGCTCCTATTGGACATTTAAAGTTGAATTTACGAGTTTGTGAAAGCGGTGCTTCGTCTTGCTTGACAAGTGTTTGAGATTATGTTTGTCGTTTTTCTTTTTTGGAATTTAGATTGCATTGTCTTTTTTCACTCCCGATATTTGGATTTGCATTATTTTGTTTTCCTTTTTCGATTTTTGATAGACTGTATGTGACCCCTTGGCCAACTCTTGGTGCACTTTTACTTACCCCACTTTTTTTGTGTTACGACAATTAGTATTATGACGATTGCAGAGAATAACACCAATCCTTTCACTTTTACGATTCGGTTAAAAAACACATGGCTATTTTAAATTGTGTATCCCTTAGCTCACCACATTGCAAAATTAAAATGTCTGTATGTATATGTATTATTTATAGGCATACATGGAGTGCATAGTTACTTAATTCACCTACCCCTTGGTCAACGATCCAGTTCGCGGTTTCCGATTCATGGGTCAGTTGCGACCTGGATCTCTATAATTGCCCTCCCGAATTCTAGACAGAGATATGGGTGTATTCTATGACCGACAACCCTTTAATGCAGAGGCTGCCACAATTAATGCAGATTTCTCATAAATATATTGCATTTCCAATCCTCATTATGGGGGTAGACAACCTTTGAATTCCAAGAGTCATCCCCAATCCTTACTCTTTCCCTTTCCCAAGAACAACCTCTGATTTTTAATAACTATTTGATCAGAACAAGAAGTAGGTGTTTACCCTGTCATATCATAGTATACATATTAGATAAATAATAACACAGGAAGCGTGCATAGTTTATAAAGTTCACATCTGTAAAAGATCTATTAGATAGAATAAATTGCTTAAATTGAAAGAAGGAAAGTGCAATTCTTTCAAGGTGGATAATCAGCAGCAGCAGTTGCTGTCTAGTTGATAGTGAAAATTAGATTATAATTTCTATATCAATCGAGAATAGTACTCCTATCTGTTATAATCTTAAATTTGCTCCACATGTCTTTATTTTTCAGTTATAATCTTGCTTCAAAATTTACTATGTCATACCCTCTTGGCGGATAGTTTCATGCAATATAAGAATATTAAGGCAACAAGTAATATAAAATGAAGTGATTTGAGCTTTGGCTGGGACTAAAGATAAGAGAAAAGAAAATGGAAACTAATTGTATTTTGTTGTAGTCCAAATATTCTCAAATGAGGCTGCTGTATCACTATTATCAGAATGATTTAGTACTTATTTTGTTGTTTTGAGTTCTGTTATTAAAAAAGGAAAAGAATCTTGATTTTTGGTTGAAGAGTGATTGTGAAAACTGAATCATTAAAGGTTTTTTTTCTTAGTATGCAAACGAGGTGATATGTGTTAAATACTTAGTTTATTGATCTAGTTGGTTACATCCTTTGTTGGGCTTTTGAAGGTCAGCTATATTGTTGCATTTATTGTTTCCTTTGTATATGAAACAGGTGATTTATATTAACAGCCGGCCTTTTGTTCTGCGTGATGTGGAGCAGCCTTTTTCAAATCTTGAGTATACGGTGCGAGCTGCCCTGAAATCTTGCCTTGTCTCTTTTACTTTTATAAATATTCTTCTGGCAGTGCAGAATATGTGCAGTTTATTAATTGGTTTAGCTTTCTTCCTAGATATGGATGTGAGTGAAGTACTGGGACAACCTTTTAATGTAGGACAACTTAAATCTATGATTTCTGGATTGGTATATGGTGCAGTAGTATTTACATTTTAACAGTAAGAAGAAATGGATAAAAGGACCAGTTAAACATCTTCCTTGTTCATTTATTCCTGGAAAATTTGAATGTTTGCCTTTTTCATAACTAGGAGTATGGCTGTAGTTAGGATGTCCTTGTGATTCTCCTAATTGAAAAGTATTTAGGTGTAATGAATGAAAAAGGTCCCCACTAGTGGTCCAGTTAGTTTCGAGATGACATGGCTGCATTTAGAGTTTTGGATTTTATTCTCTCATGTTTTTATTCATATAAATCTGCTTTAAGTTTGATTCAAGAATTTCCATAGCCAGCCTCTTCATCAGTATTTGTTTTTCAAATAAAAGTAGGGTATTAACAGGGTCAGGGTAGAGCAAATGGAAGATCGATTGAAAGAAGATGTCCTCATAGAAGCTGCTAGGTACTCTCTCTCTCTCTCTATATATATATGTGTGTGTGTGTGTGTGTGTGTATGTGTGTGTGTTCCTTCCTTTACTCATTACTCTTTTAGATGCATTATTGGTTTAGTTAATTTTGGTTGTCATTGCACGTTCTGGTATAAATTCATTTTCACCAGTCAGTCACAACATCTGAATCAACAGATATGGAAATAAAATCCTCGTAACTGATGAATTACCAGATGGTCAGATGGTGGATCAATGGGAACCAGTTTCACATGATTCTGTCAAAACACCACTGGAGGTATGTACAAGCTAATAAATGAAAATGAAGGAATTTGAGTTAATTGCTTATACAACTCTATATATTCTCCAAGCTAGGTATACGAGGAATTGACGCATCAGTACCTTGTCGACTATGAACGTGTTCCCATAACAGATGAAAAGTCTCCCAAAGAGCAGGACTTTGATATTCTGGTTAGTCTCCAATTTTAGATCCAATTTAATGTAATTTATTGATAGCATCTATCGAATCACCACCTACAATATTCTGATGTAATAAGATGTCTGTATTTAACTTGTGTATGACAATATTCCTCGTTCAGATTTAAGAACATATCTGCTGAGTCGCTCTTCGAGTTAGTTTTCCAAACTTGATAGAACAGTGTCTTGGAATGTGACTACTCATATCGGATTACTTTAAATTGTATTATCAGCACACCACAAGTATTATTTGCTACCTGCTGTCCGTAATATTCAATTGCACTCCTCTCTTTTGCAACAATTCTCTACTTTTTTTGTATACATTCCGGGCTGCTTGCTCTGTTAAGGGCATTGCCGCAACACTTCTACATATGACCTATTTCTTTTTATCAACATTTGTATGGCTTTCTCAACATTGGCTAGATAATCTTCGATTTCTGATTTTTAATGTCTAACAACCTATGTTTGTTTAGCATTCTACACTATAGGTATCTGAAAGCTAGCAATGTAAGGATCATAAAGCTAATAAGTGTGTGATAGTTTTCACTCTATTTTAGAATCTTAGATGGACCAACACTCTGAGAATCATATTATTCTCGGTAGAGTTTCTATTATCCTAGTTGACACTGCAGGATATTTAGTAGTTCCGTGCTACAACAATTTTGGGAGATTTCTATACCTGAAAAGCTGCAAAAGGATACGTGAAGAATATTTTTACACTCCTACTTAATTGAATAATCATGTTTTCCTTTTCAGTATGTATGCACATAATGCTCCTTTTACGTGAAATGGCGATTCAACTCTCACCTAAAACAGATCTGGGAAATATTGTACACCATCTGTGATTTTTAAATTTTATGCCTTCTGTAAATAGAATGTTTTGTTAACACGTCTAGAGATGTCAATGTTACATTGTACCCCATATCTTCTACCTTTTAGGTTCATAAAATTTCTCAAGCTAGTGTGAGGACAGAGATTATATTTAATTGCCAAATGGGGCGTGGACGAACGACCACGGGAATGGTGATTGCGACACTGATTTACATTCATCGGATTGGAGCTTCAGGTTATTTATTTCGTTTCGTAGCACATTATTATCTGCTTCATGATTTTCCTCTTTCACATGCATTTCTACTTTCCCTTTTCTCATCGCGTGGAATACATGCGGCCATTTGTTTTCATCTTACTTCTTTTGGTTCTTGTCAATGCTATACTTGCTCAGGTTAAGTATCTGCTTGATATGCTTAATCATTATTTGTGCATATAGATTCATCATTTCTAGGTTTTTGTTTCGAAATCTTATCAAATTTAGGTTTATGGAGGAAGTGTAAAGGCCCACACATGTCATTATTAAGCACACAAGATATGTGGAAATAAAGTATTCATATCATTTTTTCTGTACTTCTAATTGAATGCTGACGTAATGCACATTGGTCAGAAATCTTTTTTCTTCATTGTTTTTACTTGGCGTAGTAATTGATTACCTAAAAACCAGTCATTAAATTATGTTAGTTTTCTCCCTCTCATTAGTCTCTCTTAATGTGTTATTTGCTGTTGTGGTAAGAGTTCATCCAGAAGATCATGGAAGGAAAGAAGGTTTGCTTATAAATTGTCTGTCCATTTATGTATTTTCTCAAACAAATAGAAATCTAGCGACACCATTGGACAAGATAATTACTTTTCTAATAACCACGACTCTACAAATGTGTATTACTTGCTCATTCTTAAAGTCGGATGAAATTACTTGATATTATCAAATTCCAGAAGGAGATTTTTAACTTGGGGCTTTGGGTAACTCATCTGATAGCTTAAGCATATTTATATTACTTGTCACTATTTTTGAAATAACTTTGCTACTTGTTGATAACATTTAAGTTAAATTTATTTGAAACTTTATTGTTTATTACCTTTAGTGGCTATTTAGATAATTTTAATATAGTTCTTACTAAATTATTATATAGTAGTAGGACTTTGTACTTTCAATTTCTTATTCATACTAAACTTTAAATTGTGTAACATATCGCACGTCAGTATTGCAGTTTAATAAATGTGTGAAATATTATTTGTAATTTTCGATTATTAATTGAGTAATCATAATTATTAAAAACTATGGTAAGTTATAAAATGGTGTTTTTTAGCAGTTTGTTTTTTGAATACAAAAATGGAGAATTTAAATTTAACATAATCTATATTAAATCATGGCTATATGCTTATCTATATTAAATCATGGCTATATGAAATCTATACATCTCTTTCTTTTCTAGCTTGTAAAGTAGGTTGCATTGTATTCTGATAAGTTCATATATAGGTATTCCAAGAACCAACTCTATGGGAAAAATTTCTGGCTGCAGTTCTAGCATTACTTCCGACTTACCAGATTCAGAAGAATCTATTCGCAGAGGAGAGTATTCAGTCATTCGAAGCCTTATTCGAGTTTTGGAGGTACATATATTAGCCTGTTCCTACTCAGTTTGGCAATTGACTTTTTCTTTTGAATTTTTTTTCTCTATTTGTTTAAATTTATAATGACTTATGATGTGCCTTAAGGGTGGCGTTGAAGGCAAAAGACAGGTTGATAAAGTCATCGACAAATGTGCATCTATGCAGGTACTGGTCTCTATATTTTATTGTGGAATTTGTTTTCAATTCTGGAACAAGTATTTGAGATAATTTAATGCCTCTTGTTTAGATTTATCATGTTAATTGTTTGTGGCTTCTCTTACAGAATCTACGTGAAGCTATTGGTCGTTACCGGAGCAGTATTCTGTGTCAAGCTGATGAAATGAAGAGGGAAGCATCTCTTTCCTTTTTTGTGGAGTACTTGGAGAGATATTATTTCCTCATCTGTTTTGCTGTATATCTCCACACAGAGAGAGAAGCTCTTTTCCCTATATCTCCTGGTCAATGCAGCTTCACTGAGTGGATGAGAGCTAGACCAGAGCTTTATAGTATACTGCGGAGGTAATGGCGAAGCTCTTTGCTTTGTAAGTGTCAGTGTGATGCTTTGAGGTCTATCAATCAAGTGATTGTAATTTGTGAGATGATTTTTCCTGGTTATTTCACCTGCTAAATCTTCTTATTACCATCTGCTAAACTTACTGTTCTCTAGAATTACAATAGCACTAATTTCGATTTTTCTAGGAGACAAATATAATTTCTCACATGACGTGTTCTAAATATGCTTTGATCTTGTGAAATATGAACTTCAGTTGCCAAGACATTAAATCTATGTTCTCATGGAACTTCAGGTGTGTTCATAATTTTGCAAAGGATTGACCAACTGCAGGGACACATTAACAAAGAGAAGTCGGTCAAAGATATCTATAATGAAATCTCCGGTAGCTGAGTCTAGATTAGGATATTATTAAATTTGTCGAGTCATATAGACCGGAGTTTAAGATGATTTCATGCATCTCATTTCATGATTTTCTAATGTAAGTGCAAACCTTACATAGCATTGCAAGCATAGAAATGTTCCTTACGATGTCAGAAATCATGTGTTTACTGCATGTGACGTTATCTGCAGATTGTTGAGGAGAGATCCAATGGGGGCACTTGGTTATGCCAACATGAAACCATCTCTATCTAATGCTAAATCTGCTGTTGATGGTCGTCCTTTGGAGATGGATCAAGTTGCTGCCTTAAGGAATGGGGAGGTTCTTGGAAGTCAAACAGTTCTTAAAAGTGACCACTGTCCTGGTTGTCAACATCCTAGTTTACCAGAAAGAGTGGACGGTGCTCCCAATTTTCGGGAAATTCCTGGATTACCAGTTTATGGTGTTGCTATTCCTACTGTTGATGGGATTCGGTCAGTCATTCAAAGGATTGGAAGCTCAAAAGGTGGCCGTTCTGTATTCTGGCACAATATGAGAGAAGAACCTGTTGTTTACATTAATGGAAAACCATTTGTACTTCGTGAAGTTGAAAGACCCTACAAAAATATGCTGGAATACACGGTACAGCATCATTTTTCATGATTTCTGAACCAGAATACTTGCAAAACACGACAAACTTTTATGGCCATGCGCGTAAAACCAAATGAAATAACATGACATAGTTTTTGAGCATATATAGTTCTGATTTTATTTTGCACACAAACAAAATTGCTTGAAGGCTTGAGCTGCAAAACTTGATTAGCTTCCAGTTTGAAAATAGCCAATAGTTTGAACTAATGCTCTGACTATGCATTAATTAATCTCTGGAGTGACATCTATGTGCTGTTATAGCTGAAGTTCTTCATTATTGACAATGAATAGTGCTAGGCTTAGCCCTGCATTTTGCCTTTGGAAAAACCAGTATTTAAGATACTCTAGAGTTTGTAGAAAATTGATCCATTTTGATGTGTTGCTTGGTCTTTATGCTATAGCATTGTCATGTCTGTACATGGCTTAATTCTTGCCTCTGGTGGCCAGCTTCTTGCTGAATTTAAATTCAAAACCATGGGTTAATGGCCCAATTACATTGCAACACCTTTTAGATCTCTTTTCAACTGTTATTGCCAGACCAATGTGCCCCAAATATTTTGTGGACCTTCCTCTTTGGTTCTTGTTTTGCTATAATGCTAAATATTTTATTGGCGGCAATATTAACAAATTATCCACATGTACGCTCTCAGAAGGCTTCTGTTTTGAAATTTATTTGCATATTATTACTCTTTCTATTGACAGACAGATAATATTTATGGCTTTATCTTTTAATAGACATATCTTAATATTTTTTTCGAGAAACTAATGTGCTAGAATATCTGTGCAAAGGGGATTGATTGTGAAAGAGTTGAAAGAATGGAAGCTAGGCTTAAAGATGATATTTTGAGAGAAGCTGAACGTTATCAAGGGGCTATAATGGTCATCCATGAAACTGATGAAGGACAAATATCAGATGCTTGGGAACATGTGAGCTTGCATGCTGTTCAGACCCCACGGGAGGTATTTAGGTGCTTTGAAGCTGATGGTTTTCCCATCAAATATGCCCGTGTTCCGATAACAGATGGAAAAGCTCCTAAAGGTTCCGACTTTGACACATTGGCCATGAACATTGTATCTGCTTCTGAGGACACAGCTTTTGTTTTCAACTGCCAGGTAATTATTGTTTCACGTTTCACTCACCAGTTGCATGCATGTTTGGCAGCTACTTATTGTGTGAAGTTTTACAGATGGGAATCGGAAGGACAACAACAGGTACTGTTATTGCTTGTCTTCTGAAACTCCGGATTGATTATGGGAGGCCTGTTAGAGTGTTAGTTGATGACTCATCACAGTCAGATTCAGAGTTGAAAAGTCACAGTACTGATAAAAGGGAAGATCAGATCTCTACAACGTCGATATCTTGTCCTGATAAAATTAGGACAGGTGAAGATTCGGGTCATTCTTTTGGTATTAATGACATTCTATTGCTGTGGAAGATTACAAGATTGTTTGACAACGGGGTTGAATGCCGAGAAGCATTAGATTCTATTATAGATCGATGTTCAGCTCTGCAGAATATTCGCCAGGCTGTCTTGCAATACAGACAGTTGTTTAATCAGCAGGATGTGGAGCCCAGAGAAAGAAGGGTAGCATTAAACCGCGGTGCTGAGTATTTGGAACGTTATTTCCGTTTAATTGCTTTTGCAGCATATCTAGGAAGCGAAGCATTTGATGGGTTTTGTGGACAGGGAGAGTCGAAAATGACCTTCAAGAGTTGGTTGCATCAGAGACCAGAGGTTCAAGCAATGAAATGGTCGATAAGATTAAGACCTGGCCGATTCTTTACCATACCTGTAAAGCTTTCTTTCACTACACAGCCTATTATTTCGTGTTTTTTCTTTTTACAATCTGATTGACTGTGTATGGTTTTTGAATACAGGAGGAATTGAGAGCTCCACATGAATCTCAACATGGAGATGCTGTTATGGAGGCAATTGTGAAGGACCGTAGCGGTTCAGTTTTGGGGAAAGGTTCCATACTGAAGATGTATTTCTTTCCTGGTCAAAGAACATCTAGCCACATACAAATCCATGGTGCACCACATGTATACAAGGTATCCAGAGGTGTCTAATTCATAATTAACTCGAGGCATGAGATATATAACAAATTCACGTGTGTAGTTTTGTCATGTTTTTAGGTGATTGTCAAATATATATGTGATAATATACCAGGATGGGTTTTGAATATAGAAATTTGTATATGTCTAGTTTGATCCGGATTTTCTATCTCAAGTATTTTTCTAGTTTAATCCAAACAAGTTATTTGAGTAATCAAGTAAAGAAGGCTGTATCACTATTTTGAGCTAATCTTTTGCAACTAAGTTTGTGTCACGAGACTCACGACTTTTAAGTTTGTTTTTTCACACTAAATGAAAGGATATTTTTCACTTTGAGATTTGTGTGATTGAAGGTGGATGGATATCCTGTGTATAGCATGGCGACTCCAACAATTGCAGGCGCAGAAGAGATGTTAGCCTATTTAGGTGCCAAGCCAACAGCAGAGAAAAGTGGTGCTCCTCACAGAGTAGTTTTAACAGATCTAAGGGAAGAGGCTGTTGTTTATATCAACAACACTCCTTTTGTTCTTAGGGAGCTGAATAAACCCGTCGATACACTCAAGCACATAGGAATCACCGGTCCAGTGGTATGTATGCATGCTGTCATTATTGCAAAATGTTGTTTGAAACAGATAATGAAATCAAGTGGATGAGATCTCAATTTCGGCATGTTCATTTTACAGGTGGAACACATGGAGGCACGTTTGAAAGAAGATATAATTTCTGAGATTAGGCAATCTGGTGGTAGGATGCTTTTGCACCGCGAAGAATATAACCCTGCTTTAAAACAGGCCAGTGTTGTTGGGTACTGGGAGAATATTTTTGTGGATGATGTAAAGACTCCTGCAGAGGTATATGCAGCTCTGAAGCATAATAAAGGATACAATATAGCATATCAGAGGACCCCTTTAACCAGAGAGAGAGAGGCTCTGGCTTCAGACGTTGATTCCATCCAATACTGTAAGGATGAGTAAGTGCTTGGCTCTCTGAATTGTATTAATTAAATATATGGTTTATTGACTAGAAATTTCTTATGGTCTACTTCTTCATATTAGTTTTTTTTTTAATGATGTCACACTGTTTGATAAGAACAAAGTTATGCATTTACTTTGTCTGTGATAGTGGCAAAATCCCATTTCATGAATTAAAATTTACACTACTTTTAATTTTCCTTTCTTAACAGCTCGGCAGGGTCATATCTATTTGTATCACACACAGGATTCGGAGGGGTTGCTTATGCTATGGCTATCATTTGTATAAGACTTGAAGCAGAGGTAGCATTAAAAACAACAACATCATGTATCTCGCGATCTATTGGGATTCCTTACTCATCATCTGATTCCCGTGAACAAGTTTTCAACTCTGACGACGAAGCACACAAAACGGGCGACTATAGGGACATCCTAAGCCTAATTAGAGTTCTTGTCCATGGCCCTGAGAGCAAAGCAGATGTCGACTCTGTTATAGACAGGTGTCATTTTCTTTTTCGTTTAATAATTGTTTCTAGTTTCTTTTTTCCATAATATGTCCTTATTTTCCTTCCTCTATTTGAAAAGGTGTGCTGGGGCTGGACATTTGAGAGATGATATTCTTTACTACAGCAAGGAACTTGAAAAGCTTTCAAATGATAACGATGAACAACGAGCTTACCTTGTGGATATGGGTATGAAGGCTTTAAGGTTAGTTTCGTTTTCAGAATAGCATCTGTCTGATATTTACTACACATCACAAGTTGATTCTCCGTCTAACTTTTTTTTCTTTTTTTTAAATTTGTGTTTGTGTGTGACACTGTGTGCAGGCGGTATTTCTTCCTGATTGCATTTCGATCGTATCTGTACAGCACATCAGGAACAGAGATGAGATTCGGTACTTGGATGGATGCGAGGCCTGAACTCGGCCATCTTTGTAACAATCTTAGAATCAATAGATAGAAAAAATAGATTTTATATTTTATATATATATTGATTACATTAAAATGTAGAGCTAAACATGATGTACAGACGGATGCCATATCTACTGTTTAATAATACACAAGAGTGAAAAAAGTTGAGAAATGAACAGTGCATGCACCTACTGAGATCAAACGTTGAATAGCAGCCTAACATGACCGACCACCTGGTGGCATATTTTGTTGTATTTGGTTGATTTGATTTCATGGAGATTCTGTGCTTTCTTATTGAGTCTAGTTTAATTTATGGGCTTTTCGGTACAAGTTATCAAACACTACTTTTATTTTTTGCTTAAATTTTATTTGTTTTCACTCCCTACCTCATTATTTAAATTAAAGTTTACTCTCTTGCGACCCAATTACTTTTTCCGTCTGTTTTCCAGAATTTACTCTCACGCCTGTTCTACCGTATGGAGCCATTGTTTCTATTTAGACTTTCATACAGAAAATTGAGTACTTAGTTTTGTGACACTTAACACTCTGGTACTTGAACAATTATCAGGTTTTGTGACACTTTACACTTAGGTGGTTAAAAGAATTTTCAGTAGTACTTGTTCAATATGCTTTTGTAAAATTAAAATTAGAGCTTGTAAGATACAAATTAAAACAGATGTGAGGAAGAATATGTTTTAAAATTAAAAAATCACCCCTCCAAACGATGGAACTCTTAAATGAGATGAATCAATGAAATGAAATCTTTTGGAAGGAATGAGAGAGAGACAAAGAGTTACATTAGGCCTTGTATGCTTTAGAATTCGGAATACCAAATTAGTATTTCAAGTAGCGAATATTTAAAGAAAGTGAGAGTTTGAAGAGATATTTTTCAAATTTTCTATTCTTGATTGACACAACTTCTTCATTTGAAAGTTTTCAAACAAGCATCAATAGTTTTACCTCCCTCCTCGTTATTCATCTGCAATTTCATGATGTCACCACTCATCGGAGCTCTGATGAGACCTGTCTTGACATCGAAACATCCGTCGCAAAATGACGCAAGTGGCAGTAACCGAATATTGTAATCATTGACTATGGATAATAGTTGACAGTTACATCAATAAATTAACATCATAAAAACTAGAGCAAAAAATTTTTACCCACAGAGATTATGTAAATATAAAATGGCAACAATTACTTCACAAATAAATAGATGAGCTCAAGTTCCTTTTTCAGTTTTTTGGAGCAATCAATGAGCTGGCAATGAGTTGGGTCAGGTCAATCCAGCCCGACCCGTCATACCAACATCTAAAATTGGGCTGGGCTGGGCTGGGCTGGGCCAGCCTGACTATACAAGCCTGTTGGGCTAGGGCAAAAACGGCACGATTTTTTTTGGGTTAGAGATCATAAGACCCAAGCCCGCCTAAATTCGGGCCGGGCCAAAAATTGCTGGTTCTACTATGCCTCAACAAATCAACACTATGAAATTGGGATAAATAAAATTGCATACGAGATTAGGATTATTGGAAACATTACTAGTGTAAACATGCTTAGTTTTTTTAGTCGATTTTATATAGTATATATGAAGTTATTTACAAAGATTATTTTTTATCTTAACATAAGTTTTTTCAGAAAAAAACAGAGAGAGTGAGACAGAGATATTTGGAATGCCCCACCGGCGAAAAGCGTTATCAGAAATTCTATGCAATCCCAGTTTTCGCCGACAATCTTTCCAACGCTGCCTGCGGACAAAATCCGGCCATGGGTTCGGCGAAGTTTGCCATAACAACAAAGCCGAAGACGACGAAGAAGAAGAAGGGAAAGTACGTTTGTTCAAGAGCAGAGGCCAGCACCTTCTGACCAATCCACGAGTGCTCGATTCCATTGTTCGAGCTTCCAACATAAAGCCCGATGACACTGTTTTGGAAATCGGGCCCGGCACCGGTAATCTCACTCTCAAGCTCCTTGAGGCTGCCAAGAATGTTGTGGCCATCGAAATCGACGGCCGTATGGTTGAGGCTCTGCGTAAACGCGCCGCTGGGAGAGGGTTTGAGGACCGCCTGAATGTGATTATTATTATTATTATTTTTGGTGCACTTAAATTGTTCGATGAAATGCCTGTATGAAATAATTAATGGTTTCACTGGGAAATTGGGAAAGGGGTCCAGTTTAGGCTTATTTTCAAGCTTAAGAAAAGTGATTGTAGCCTTTTGGCTGAAAAATAATAGTTTTTAGTGTTTTCAAATGCCAACTTATGATTGTTCTATATTTCTAATCTTGTTTCTTATTGATTTTTCAACATAAATAAAATGCTCTATACAATTATTTCTCAAAAGTTCTTCAAATTTTAGCTTCTATTCCTAAACATTCCTAATACTAAATGGCTTTGTCTTAGTATTACATGTAATCTCGTGTGTTGTGTGCACGCTTGATATGTGCACATGTGTGTTGAATCTTTAGTGCTAATGCATAACTGAACTTGTTGTTTCTTGGTTTTGCAGATTGTTAATGGCGATGCATTGAGAACTGAGTTTCCAAAATTCAATCTTGTCGTGGCAAACATTCCTTACGGTATATCATCACCTTTGTTGGCTAAATTGGTTTACGGGGCTAACGAAAACCCATTTAGAAGCGCCACATTGTTGCTTCAAAAAGAGTTCGCAAGGAGACTATTAGCGAAGCCAGGTGACTCTGAGTTTAATAGGTTGGCTGTGAATATGAATCTTGTCTCCGAAGTTGAATATGTAATGGACGTAAGCAAAAGGGACTTTGTACCATGTCCGAAAGTTGATTCTTCGGTGGTCAAAATTTACCCTAAAAGTGAAATCCCGGACGTGGACCTAAACGAGTGGTGGGCATTCACGAGGACTTGTTTTAGTAAGAAAAACAAAACGCTTGGCGCAACGTTGAAGCAAAAGAGGAAATTAATGGAGCTAATGAAATTGTCTAAATTCGAACGGCTTTCTGAAAATGGTAATTTTGAGTCTGATAATGGCATCTCCGTTTTGAAGGGGAAAATCGTGAGTACTTTGGAATCCGGTGGGTTTTTGGATAAGAGGCCGTCTAAACTGTCGAACGATGAACTTTTACGCTTGTTGTCTCTGTTTAATGAAGCTGGGATATATTTTCATGATCAAGCAGAGCCAAAGGGTACATGTGATGCTGCTTATGCTGCCTCTGATGATCTGATGTAACACACACTAGCTTTAAGTGTAACCAATTGGTCTTCTTGGTTTCAAAAGGAATAATATTTTCTGGGGTCATCTTTAGTGTCCTTAACCATCACTCTATCAAATGCTTAGTATGGTTATCTAACTTGTCATTATTTTTTTTGGGACCATGAGGTTTAGCCTAATTACTAAAATACTCCGGTTATCCTTCAAAATTGTAAATATCCCCTTCGAGGTATTACAAACACCCCTTTATAAACTGGGTTTTGTTGTTCACTATTAGTATTGAGGTAGGATGTATTTGTAATTTTAAAGACAGTTGGGAGATTTTTTATAATTAGACTAAACTTCAATGGCATTGTTTTTTATGATCAACCATTAGAGCAATCTTAATGCTATATTTGGTTAAGACCTAAGTTAAAAAATGGTTATTGTGCAAAAATCCATTCCAACACAAGCTCGTACTTTAATAAAGATGTTATGGCGTTGCAAACTAGTTGATGGATAATCTCCAAGTGAAAATGTGTGCTAGTTCATGCTTAAAAACATAGTTTCTTCTAAGATTTGCTTGTTTGTTTTCGCAATGAAGAAAAAGAAAGTGATATCCCCTGAGCTGTATCTATCTGTATATAAAAAGTTTTAAGTAATGTGATGTATGGACGTGTTTTCATTTCAGTTTTCAATTTCGAGTAAAAAATGTTATACTTGAGAATTAATTAATTTTTATATGATAATTGAGATTAAGTTTTAATAAATAATTTTGAAATATATTTTCAGTTATATATAATTTGAAAATCGATAGTGGTAGGGTCAACTTTTAATGACACCTTAATTAGGTCAGAATGTCTAAATTACCCTCAACTCTAAAAAAGTAATATCACACAAAAAAATATGTACAACACCGATAGAGAGAATAGAGAAGAAGTATGTGTTTGAGAAAATGGGGTATATTCCAAATATGGATGTTCGCATATAAAATCAAGTGTTTTCAAAGGCATATTTGCTAGAATTATATAGGCTTAACACACTTTTTATGCGCTTTTCCTTATTTTCCTTATTTCTTTTTTGGTGTTTTTCATAAATTAATGATAGGTTTTCGAGTTTATTGAAAGTATGAAAGTCTTAAAGACAATCAAATTTAAATACATTATACTTGATCACAATTATTATATATATCGTAATATATATGGCATTGCATTTATTGAATTATTATTTTGATTGTTTGTGATTATTCATATAAATGTTCCCGTAGAATTAATGTTGTTATTGATATGGTGAGATGTCATTGATAAAACATTACTCTTAAATAGCCATGACTAACGATTATCAAGATTGGAATATTGATAATATAACATATGTCGACATGTGGTCTGCATCACATTTTAGAGAATGCAGTAAGTCTCACGACTGCGAATAATAGTTATTCGTGATGGACACATGGATACTTTGGAGAGTATTGGTAAACCCTACRGATAAGTTATTTATTGTATGTCTATAAACTTATCAGTGTATAAAGCGTGTGATAATCCTTTGACTTGAGGTCAATACGCATCTTGTTTACTGAGTGATATACTTTGACCATGACCAGTGCTTGCACTCCTTTCGAAGTTGATACGGCTTATGTTGGGTGCATCATGATGTAAATGAAGGTGGTAGTTGAGTCAAGAAAGAATTCATTCCTAAATTGGAATTTCGAGAGAGATCACTCATAATCTCTATATTAGGCCGACTAAAGTCATTGGCCAATGCAAGAGACATGTTCAACATAGTAATTGAAGTATTGTCTAGTTGTCGACTAATAAAGATGAGATAAATTGATTAAGCCATTGAGATAGACACTTGGATAAATTTTAAGCTTAATCGAGTGATTCGAAATGAAAGGAATTTCACCAAAATTTTGTATAAAGGTTATAATTCGATGAGTTCAAGTGAATAATCTTTATATATTGAGTTCGTCCAACTAAGCCGTTTAGGAGTTTTGTTTAGATCAACATTGGATTGATGTCGTATATAAAGACCTATAGGGTCACACTATATGCGATTAGTTTTCCGATTTAAGAGTGTATCAAGAAAGTATTAAATATTCAATTTAGAATTGTAATATTTAGTTATTAATAATTATGATATTAATTTCTATTTGATAGAAATTATTTAATTAAATTAAATTGGAATTGGATTTAATTATCTATATTATATTAATAAAGGTACTTGGGCTAAAATTGTTTTGAGCCCATGTCTTGGATAAGTCTAACCCTTTTTAGGATTAGGGTTCTCTTATGTACCTAGTATAAATATAACATAAAGTCATAAGTTGAAAACAATGAAAAAACTAAGAGAGTTTTTAGAAAACATAAATCCTAATTTTGAGATTGGGAGTTCTTGAGTTTTCGTGAGATTTCCTAACTTTCTTCACGATAGATATACACTGGAGTTGGATCTTGCAGTTGGAGATTTAATCGCGTGGATACCATAGTATTGAACTCGAATCTGATTTTACTGTAAGGGTTTCATGCTTTTTATCTCGTTTATTTATTTATCATATAAATATATTCGTTCACAGGATGGATTTGTTAGATCTACAAATTCTTTAAACTTCCGCTGCACGAGCATGGTATTTGTCTCTACGAATTCTAACACTTATATAGAACACAAATGATGACAACCCCAAATTGGACGACCAAAAGTTACAATAGAAAGTAACAAAGACGAGAAGAAGTCAAAACGAGAGCTAAGGTAGCGGTAGTATGAAGATTTGAAGAGTTTAAGTCACATTTATTTTGTATTTGAGCCATAACTCTCTCATACGAAGTTTAAACAAGGTGAATCAAGTGTCTACGAAAAGTTTAGAGATAAAGACACAACTTTCATTAGATTTCTAAGTCGAGTTTAGTCATTTTCAAATCAAAACTGAAGTAGAAGGCGCACGTAAGTTACCACCCAACTTACAACTCGAGTGCAAAAGTCGTAGATGACATTGTACAACACACCTAACTTGGGACCTGACTTAAAAATTGGGTTCAGATAAAGTTTTGGAGCAGTTGAGTGGTACCCGACTTAGCAACCAACTTGATATGCGACTTTCAAGTCGGGTGTGGCGTGAAAATCAGAATAACTAATGTTGCGTTTTAAGGGGTTTTGGACCCCTGTAAATGCCATGTGCCCTGTGAACATGAATAACATCTTTTAGACCTTAAAATACATTATATATATATATATATATATATATATATATATATATATATATATATATATATATATATATATATATATATATATATATAGAGGATATTTGGGAGCCCGAGGATGGATGATTGACTCTCTTCCATCCACAGGACAACAAGACGAAATTCCCCGTGAGTTAACGCAGCTCGAAACAATTCTCCTATTTCTTATCGTTATTAGATTAAATTTGTTCACGTGTTTTACAAATATATTTTGTTTAATCATATCTGGATAATGTGAGTAGATTGATCAAGTTTTATGATTCCGAATATGAGAGTAGATTGATAACTCAATTTTTATGATATTAAAGTATTTGGTTTGTCAATTATTTACTACATTTGTTAATGATTTTGTATGGGTAATGGATTTCTACTTTAAACTTTTTTTTGAAATATATTAAATCTACAATAACGTGATCCAAGATAATATCTAGGCAATAATATAAGCGACATAGATGAGGAGATAATAATGTTCAAATGTTTAATGAGGGATATTATAATCTCAGGAGCCCTTTTCAGCTGAATTACGAGTGACGCTCGAACTAGGATTAAGTTACCTAGTGGTGAACGACACACGAATAATTGAGTCTATGCACCCTACATCCTTTTACTAAGGAGTAGGGTTATCATTGCGAATTTCTATACGATGAGACTTTAATTAGAATATTAGTTATCATAAAATAAAAAAGAGTTGTAAATCGAAACCATATCCATGAATCAATGATTCTCCTATTATCTTCCAATTATTTATTTTACTAATTTTCTTATGTTTTTATATTATTAATTCTCAAGTTGACATTTTGATCAAATTAGTCAAGACATAGTTTCTATGGGTAAGATTTTTATAAATTTATAACTTGTACTCAATCAATACTACAATTGAACCCCAATAAAATTTAGAGTGGTCAATGGATGGTTCGTTAGTTTCATAAATGAACATCATATTCATAATCTGCATTATGAGTAGATAAACGTGGCATATCCACTTTCACAAATCTAAGTTTGAATGAGTGAGAAATCAATACCCAAATTTAAACATTTGGAAGTAAGATCGGAAGTTGAATAGGGTGTGAGATTTCTATTGATGAAGATGGAAAGCCTCACATAGGAAGCCCATCCATTAATAAATGACTTTATTTATGAAAGTGAAATGAGTGGTGAGTAAAAAAGTGTAGTGAGAATAGAAACCTCGACACGCATGCCACACGATTGCTCGGTCGGCCAACTTGGCATGGGCGCGATGCGGTCGCGAACCATTTGCCTATCGAACCTTAAATTTGTGAATAAAAACTATCTAGTTTTTTAGGTTTTAATTAGTTTTGAACTTTTTCTGAAACCTACTTTGTTCCTAAGTCAGAGAGATTGAGTTTCATTAGAAATTATTATTCTTGTAATTTTTCTACCTTATTTAAGGGCAAAACAAACCTATGAATACCACCTCAATGCAGTGCAAAATTTGTACTTCTGAAAATCATCAACACTCATATATAAATATCATATAGTTTGCAATTAAAGTTTATTTCTAAGTTGTCAGGTCAGGACTCGTTCGCTAGGGTGATTGGATTAATTGCTCCTTTTGATACCGTTTTCGTTGTATCTTGGGAGATTAATTATCATATAACATTGAGCACGTGTTCTTAAGAAAAGAGTTCACTCGGCTCAATAATTTTTTATTTTTATTTTTATACTTACTTATAATAGATCTTTGTTAGTTTAAATATATAATACAAATTTCTTTCATTGCTTTTGGTTTGACTCCCAATTTCTTCATCCTATTTTGTTTTGGATTGAATTCAAGGAATTCATTGTTGTCTGGTTATTTTCGGACCTCAATTTTTTTCATTCTTTGATAGGATGGAAAGAGTTAAGATAGGGCTCGCTTCGTATTGAACAACATTTCATCACTCACAAGATTAGCGAAAGGAAAATTTTAGTACGGAAGAAAGGCTCCAAAATAGGGTTAGTGATGTTTTAACTTTTTTTTTTAATTATATATTTGTATCTCATCTTTGATATATTTTTCTTCTGTAGATTGAACTTCAGTCTCTTCAATTTGAATGCAAGCAAGCAACACTAATAATTAACAGATAACCCCCAATAGCTTTATATATAGCGTTTTCTATGATTTCAGCTTCCGAGGCCACCTTTTTTTTCTTTAATTTATTTAACTTCATATATGGCACTATTGATCAATCTATTACCTCACAGTCACTAATTTTCTGGTTTATCATTGTTCTTTCATTTCTTTAGTAACTTAGCAGTGCCAACAACTTCAAACAACCCACAAAATATCACTACTTGCACAGACTTAATTTTAGTAACTTGCACAGACTTTCAATACAAATTTCCTTTGTTTGATAGTTTCTTTGATTTGAAGCATTTTTTTCAAACAATTTTTGTACGATCTCACATATTTGCGAGTTTGTTTTCTCACTTATATTCTGATGTAACGACTCTTCAAATAAGGTAATATCCTGTGTGTGTTTCTTTGATTTACTTGGGGTATGTACATTGCGAAAATACATGATTAAATTTGTGGAATTTGAGGGGGGTTTCCATGTTGACAAAATTACATTCTAAAACTTGTCAAAAATTGTTTTTAAAAATTTCACGTCATACTTGAAATCAACTAGCGTTCTGATTTTTTTTTTTGTACACAAGAGCCTTTTATTTGTTTCAAAAGTTGTGGGTTTTTTCATTATTATTATTTATTTATTTATACATTTTTAATGATTAGAGCAATAAAAATTATGTCAGAATCAATTTCTTTTGATTTATTTTACCGCCGAATTCTGAAACTAAAAAGGACTCGAATCTGTTGGGCCTCCGCTGGACGTGTATTATGCTGATGGAGTGCCTTAGCAATTTGTTTTTAAGTCTGCATGCGGGTTCGCTTTCTGATATTGTATCGGATGATGATGAGGAACGAGCAAAATCTATTGCTGAAGCGTGGAAACCGAAGTCCTATCTCATTACTGAAATCCTACTTGTCTGAGGCCGAAAAGGTGCCATCAGCTTCAAACCTGGAAATGTATCTGATGCGGATCAAAATGTTCATACGTGATATTATTTATTTTGTAAGGTTATTTGTGGTAAGCGACTTCATTTCTAGGAGAGGGTGTGCCTCATGAGAGATGAACGAGTTGTGTTATGTTCATCGCGAGATGGCCGAGCTGGTTTTTATGGAGTAGCGACCTGTATTATGGGAGTGAGTTCTTATATAGGGTCGCGACCTCCTATGGTATGAGCTGTGTACTTGAGCTCGGTTATGGGCTTCATGAATGATAAGCCTGTGGGCTTATGATGAGTGGATTATATGTTTCTCGTTGGGCTATATAAAGAGCCCAGACTTGTTGCATTAAAGAAGTTTGTTATATATGGGAACTTATTATATGGAAGGAGTCCTAACGAGAGTCGGTTGTAGAATTGTGTTATGAATAGAAGTATGGTTATAGAAGGTAACCCTAAATTGGGAGAAGATCTCTCATATCTCTATATAAAGAGGCGAATGCCTCTCATTAATTCAAATAAGTTGATATTGTTTAATCGCATTATTATTATTGAGAGATAAAAATTGAGTGTTGATTTCGCTTATTGACATGAGCGTCGGAGGGTCTTAACGGGTGGGACTCCGACCCGTTTAAGACGTTGTTTTGCAGGATCATCCAGGTCGCTGGGAGGATTTGTGAAGGACTCGGAAGGTCACTGTGACGTGATCGGAAGCAATTTTAGGTTGCTGATCTCTTTTTGAGGTTAGTACCCCCTTTATTTGGTGGTTCAACTTTTTGGACTTATCAAATTGGCGCCGTTTATGGGAAAGAGGGACATCGAGTCCTTGAGCGAAAGGCGTGAGAAATTTTATAAACAAAACATGAAGGATAGCAACATAATTTCGAAAACCTTGCACTACGGTTTTGGTTCAAACAACAAAAAGAAGAAGAAGAGAGGGATTGACATTAATGAACACGAGATAGCAAAGGATGGGCAAACACCTTCCCGGGTAGATCCGGTGGTTCTAGGCGCTAATAATACACCACCGCCTTCCCCCAAGAAACGTGACGGGAAGAGACTAGTGTCCGGTTTTGAAACAAGTTCGGCGGAGGCACAGAAGGCAATTCATGAGGGGACAGAAGATGAAGAAGATTTACCCAACAATAAACCTTCTCAGAATAAGAAGGGATTTCTAGAAGGGTTAATGGATTTGGTACCTTTGTAAAAGCAGGAGGAGCTGTGTAAGTACCTAGCAAGTGGGCTGGATGTTGAAAGAGAGAAGGGTGACAAGTCAGATGGCAAGCAGGAAGAAATATCGGCGATTAAAATAGCGAAACAGAATGAGAAGTCTCTTTCTAAAAGACTGGCTCAGAAGAGAGGACGGAGTAAGAAGAGGGATGAGGATGTTTCTAGTTCGGCCTCATCCATAGATTCTCATGTTCGTAAGTGGAAAGGGAAAGGAGTAAAAGTGCAGCGAAGCCATTATAAGCGTAGAGGTCGCCGACACAGTAAATATGATAGTGGGAGTGATACTCATAGTTCAGATACGGGATCTTCAGAGAAAAACAAAAAGAGCGTTAGAGGATTCAAAGAAGGGAAAGGAGAAAAGAGAAATAGGGCCACAGAATAAAGCCTTTAGAGATTTGCAGGAGGCCATGTTGAAATTACAGAAGTGAGTAGATGGCGAGAAATTAGATGGGGACGAGGGACACCCATTCTCCGAAGATATGATGCACGCAACAATGCCCAGAAGTTATAAGGCATTAGAACTTCAGTATAAGGGCACTACGGATCCAATCGAGCACTTACAACTCTTTGAAAATGCAAGGATGTTGCACAACTACACGGATGCGGTGGCCTGTCGAGCTTTTGTGTCCACCCTGAGGGGAATCGCGCAAAACTGGTTCTATCAGCTCCCACATGGAAAGATTACCAGCTATCCAGTGTTGCGAGCTGCCTTTTTAAAACAATTCTCCAGTGTGAAGCAGAGTATGAAGACGGCACAGTCACTTTTTACCACGGTACACCGACCTAATGAGACGCTTAAGCAATATATTAACAGGTTCACCAGTGCCACTTTGGAGGTACCCGCAGCCACTGATGAGATGAAGGCTGGAGCTCTACATCAGGGATTGAGGAGAGAGGATTTACATAAATCTCTGGTCAAGAAGGAGGCGCGAACCTATGATGAGGTTCTCGCTAGATGTCATAAATATGTACAAGTAGAGGAAGCTGAAGAAGAACATCGAGCGCATTTCGGCAGGAAGGTCGTAGATACCGGGGAAGGTGGATCTAAAAGAGAATCACGAATCGAGATGAATAGTGCGTGGGCTCCTAAACTCGAGCTCCGTGATTAATAAGAGGCCGGAGCAGGCTGTGCAAAATTGGAGGGAGGACGATTTTACACCACTAATATACCCACGAGCTAAAGTGTTTACTATTATGGAGCGTTCGGTACCCGATGCTATAAAGTGGCCAGAAGATCGTACGGCGATCCCCACGAATCCCAGGAGTAATGTTTTTTGTCATTTTCATAATAATTATGGGCATTATACTGAACATTGCAGGCATCTCAAGGGAGAAATAGAAAGACTTATAAAAGCAGGGCACTTAAAGGAAGTGATTTACAAGGAGAGAGAGTCAAAAGAGCAGGGGCAACCACTGCCTCCCCCACCACCGGGAGTTCCACCCCATCCGCAGGTCGCAAAGCCGCGACAGCAAGGAAACCAGAGACGTGATGGCCCACAAGAAAATAGAGGAAGAATAAATATGATTTCAGGAGGACCGACGGATGGTGATTCAAATAGGGCGCGCAGAAAACATTCTAAGTCAGCTCGCTCAGGAAAATGGGAGGTCGCTAGTGTAAGTCGGCAGTCACAAGTTGTGGGGCCGATCATTTCATTTGGGCCCGGCGATCGGCGCGGGCTACAAGAAGATCATAATGATGCATTGGTGATTGAAGCTGAGATTGCAGGATATGATGTAGGAAGGATTTTTGTGGATAATGGGAGTTCAGTAAATATCATATATACGGATTGTCTTGAACAAATGGAGATTGAAAAAAGCGTACGGTCTGTAAATACTCCTATATATGCGTTTAATGGTGCACAGATGAATACTGAAGGCGAGCTGACGCTTCAGGTTGTACTAGGGAGAGATAAAGCGCGAGTGGAGAAGAGCTTGAAGTTTTTGATTATCCGAGGAGGGTCGGCCTATAATGCTATATTAGGGCGACCTGCTCTTAACGCGTTCTAGGCGATAACATCTACTTATCACATGAGCATCAAATACCCAGTGGGTGATAGAGTAGGGGAGATCATTGCACAACAGCAGGTCGCATGATCATGTTATCAACTAACAGTTAAGAAGGTGTTGATGGAGAACAAACGGGAGAGGGACGATGAATAGCCTGAGGGAGTACTTAATGCAAAGAAAATAAGAGAACAGGAGAACTCGGTGCAACCAAATGAAGAGCTGATGGAAATTTCATTGGAAGTAGATCGCCCCGAATATACTACAAGGGTGTGAACCCTAATGCCTGAGGCATTGAGGGACGAATTGATTAAGTTGTTGAGAGAATTTTGAGAAGTATTTGCGTTCGGTGATGGAGAGTTAACTGGGGTATCTCCGGAGGTCGCGCAACATCATTTAAATGTGGATCCGGAGGCTTGGTCGGTAAAACAAAAAAGGAGATATTTTGGTCCAGAGTTGGACAAGGTAATTGAAGAAGAAGTGCAGAAGTTGTTGAAAGCTGGCCATATAAGGGAGATCCATTTCCCAGATTATCTATCTAATGTGGTGATGGTGCCAAAACCGGCGCAAAAGTGGAGGATGTGTGTGGATTCTCGCGACCTAAATAAGGCTTGTCCGAAGGACCATTATCCTTTACCGCGAATTGATCAACTGGTGGACTCTACCTCGGGGTGCGAGCTATTGGGTATGATAGATGCTTCACAGGGGTATCACCAAATACCTCTTGCAAAGAAAAACCAGCCCAAAGTGAGTTTTGTTACTTCTACGGGTAAGTATTATTTTGTGTCCATGCCCTTTGGATTGAAGAATGCAGGGGCGACGTACCAGAGGTTGTGGATCGTATGTTGAAGGATCTACTGGGGTCTACCATGGAGGTGTACGTTGATGATATGCTGGTTAAGAGTAGGAAAGCAGAATCCCATGTGGGAGATTTGAAAAAGACGCTCGATATATTAAGGCAATATGGGATGAAGCTCAATCCGAAGAAGTGTGCGTTTGGCGTACGATCGGGTAAGTTCTTAGGGTATATGGTGACGGAATGGGGAATTGAGGTTAATCCAGAAAAGGTGCGAGCTGTTTTTGAGATGCCACATCCTCGGATGGTATGGGATGTTCAGGTACTTACAGGTCGGATGGCAGGTCTTAGCCGCTTTATTTCTAGGTCGGCAGAAAGAGGCGTCCCATTTTACAGGGCGCTTCGGAAGGGGTCCAAGTTTGAGTGGACAAAAGAAGCTGCCGATGCATTTGAGGAACTGAAGAAGTATTTGGCGGAGATACCACTATTAACCAAGCCCATGCCAGGAGAAGATCTGATTTTATACATATCCGTAGGGGAGGTCGTCGTGAGTTTGGTGTTGATAAGAGAAGAAGCGGGCATGCAAAAGCCCATCTATTATATTAGTAGGATGCTACATGGGGCTGAGTTAAAGTACACCGAGTTAGAGAAAGGAGGTTTTACGCTGGTATGTACAGCGAGGAAGTTAAGACCTTATTTCTTGAGCCATAAGGTGAAGGTACGTACTAACCTAGCTCTCAAGCAGGTTTTAGGCAATCCCAATGTATCTGGGAGGTTGGTGAAGTGGGTCGTGGAGCTAAGTGAGTATGATGTGGTTTATGAGCCGAGGGTGGCTATCAAAGCGCAGGTGTTGACAGGTTTTTTGCAGGAGATGGCCAGACCAACCGCTGCGGGTGAGGAAGTGAAGGCATGGGCGTTATATACAGACGACTCGACTATGGCGTCAGGAGCAGGGCTGGGCATTATCTTAACCAGCCCAGATGGAGAGAATCTGGATTTTGCGATTAAGTTGGGATTTAAAACATCCAATAATGAAACAGAGTATGAAGCTGTGTTGCAAGGTGTCAAGATGGCGAGCGACCTCGGAGCACGAAGTTTGTGGGCGTATACCGACTCCCAGTTGGTAGCCTATTAGTTTAGTGGATCCTTTGAAGCTAAGGAGGAGCGGATGGCGACATATCTGAGTAGATTGCGCGAAGAGGTAGCTCGTTTTGATGAGTTCAAACTGGAACATTTACCGCGGACTGAGAACACTCGTGCAGATCAGCTCGCTCGAATAGCGGGAGCCTTGGGGACTTGTGATACTCGGAAAATTACGTTACTGGAGTTGGAGCATAGTAGCTTAGAAAAGGGTAAGGAGGTTATGGAAGTTGAAGTTAAAGATGATTGGCGTACTCCTATTTAGGAGGTTTTTATGAAGGCAAAGGAAGGTGCAGAGAGAATGACAACAAGAGAAACCAGAGTAGCAACTCGCTTTTGTGTGATACATGAAGAATTATATAAAAGACCACACTTTGGCCCTTTTTTGAAATGTCTAGCTGTAGAGCGTGGGGCGGAAGTATTGAAAGAAATACATGAGGGCTATTGCGGCGATCATGCGAAGGGAAAGACTTTGGTAAACATAACGTCGTGGGCTGGTTTCTTTTGGCCTGGGATGAAAGTTAGGGCTAACGAGCTGGTTCGAAAGTGTAAGAAGTGTCAGATGCATGCTCCGGTTGTTCACGTACCAGCTGAGGAGATGATGGTTATGAGCTCGCCATGCCCATTTGCACAATGGGGAATTGATGTTGTAGGTCCTTTTCCAAGAACCCCGAGCAATAAAGAGCACTTAGTGGTGACGATTGATTACTTTACGAAGTGGGTGGAGGCCGAGGTAGTCACTGGGATCAGAGAGCAGCATTTAATGGATTTTATTTTTGATAACATATTTTGCAGGTACGGGGTACCCCGAGTGTTGGTATCGGACAATGGGACTCAGTTTAATGGCATGAAGATTCAGAAATGGTGCAAGGAAATGGGAATGAAATAGCGGTTTGCCTTTGTAGCGCACCCGCAGACTAATGGACAAGTGGAGGTCACTAATCGGATAATTGTGCAGGGAATTAAGTTGCAGTTGGAGAAAACTGGCGGGCTTTAGGAGGAAGAGCTCGCGTCGGTGTTGTGGACTTATCGAACGACTCCCCGAACTACAACGGGAGAGTATCCATTTAACTTGGTTTATGGGATGAACGCGGTCATTCCAGCATAAATAGTTGGAGGTTCGCAACGACTGACAGCGTTGAACATAGAAGAAAATGAGAGACTAGCTTGAGGAGCTATTGAAACCATTGACGAGATACGGGAGAAAGCTGCAGCTCGGGTCGAACATTATAAACAGAGAATACAAGCTGCTTTTAATAAGCAAGTTAAGCATCGTTGTTTTCAGGTCGGAGATCTGGTGTGGAAGAGGGCTGATGCTCTATATATGACTAAGAAGTTGGAACCAAACTGGATTGGACCGTTCAAAGTAAGAAAGGTGTTGCAAGGAGGATCATACATTCTTGAGAATGCGATTGGAAAGGTTTTGTCTCGAAGTTGGAACGTGTGTCATTTGAAAAAATATTATGAATGAAGAATGTGTTTTATGTTTACGTTCCGACACTTTTGTCGGTAAGAGATTTTATGAATATGGTTAAAGCCCAACGCTTTTATTAGGTTGGATGGAGATTTTATGGTAATTGGTAACCCTCGACGCTTTCATTAGATCGTATGATTGTGTTTTTGTGGTCCGGGAGAAGGTAACACCAGATTTTTGGGGCCGTAAGGCACTTCTTCCGATCCAGTGAGCTTGTGAGAAGCTGTATGTTGTGTTTTTATGGTTCGGAAGAAGGTAACACTAGGTTTTTGGGGCCGTAAGGCACTACTCCCGATCCAGCGAGCTTGTGAGAAGCTGTATGATTGTGTTTTTGTGGTCTGGGAGAAGGTAACACCAGATTTTTGGGCCGTAAGGCACTTCTCTCGATCTAGTGAGCTTGTGAGAAGCTGTATGATTGTGTTTTTGTGGTCCGGGAGAAGGTAACACCAAATTTTTGGGGCCGTAAGGCACTTCTTCCGATCCAGTGAGCTTGTGAGAAGCTGTATGTTGTGGTTTTTGTGGTTCGGGAGAAGGTAACACCAAGATTTTTGGGGCCGTAAGGCACTACTCCCGATCCAGCGAGCTTGTGAGAAGCTGTATGATTGTGTTTTTTGTGGTCTGGGAGAAGGTAACACCAGATTTTTGGGGCCGTAAGGCACTTCTCTCGATCCAGTGAGCTTGTGAGAAGCTGTATGATTGTGTTTTTGTAGTCCGGGAGAAGGTAACACTAGATTTTTGGGGCCGTAAGGCACTTCTCCCGATCCAGTGAGCTTGTGAGAAGCTCTACGTTGTGTTTTTTTGGTCCGGGAGAAGGTAACACCAGATTCTTGGGGCCGTAAGGCACTACTCCCGATCCAGCGAGCTTGTGAGAAGCTGTATGATTGTGTTTTTTGTGATCCGGGAGAAGGTAACACCAGATTTTTGGGGCCGTAAAGCACTTCTCCCGATCCAGTGAGCTTGTGAGAAGCTGTATGATTGTGTTTTTGTGGTCCGGGAGAAGGTAATACCAGATTTTTGGGGCCGTAAGGCACTTCTCCTTATCCAGCAAGCTTGTGAGAAGCTGTATGTTGTGTTTTTGTGGTCCGGGAGGAGGTAACACCAGATTTCTGGGGCCGTAAGGCACTTCTCCCGATCCAGCGAGCTTGTGAACAGTTGGTGTGTATGTGGCAAATGTTGTTGGAAAAGATAACCTCGGATCAGAAGGTGTATTTTGAATGAAATAATAATGTTTTTATATATTTCTTCATGTTCGAGTAATTAGGATGTTATACGAGTTATTTTATTTTGCATGATTAAGTATTTGTGATAGGTAGTTTTGTTTTCTTTGCTGGTTGAATAATTATGATGTTAAACCTGTTTGTTCTTTTGGTTAATGTTTATACAAGTTAATGTACAATCTCGGCGATCTATCTTAGCTCGATATATGATGGGGTATTTTGAGACTTTCTATTGCAGGATTATGGGTAAATAATATAAAGCTAAGTAATAATAAATACAGATGATAGATCGATATAATGAAGGAGATATATTGTTTGTACAATTCTCGAGCTAAAGAGAAACTATTTCAAGCAGCTGGGTTCTCAGCAGGAGGGTTTGTGGTGATTGGTGCGGGCTCAGGTAGCAGGTCGTCAAGTGGTGTCTCTAACTCGGTGTGAAGGCTGGTAGAGATAACAGCTCGGCTCTGACAAGATAGCCACCATTTTGCATTGATTGGCTGTCTCCAGTCGCCCTTGAAGCTACTGAAAGGTTTCAGCTTGTCAATGAAGGCTTTGATGTCAGGTGTGTAGGTGATGTTCATCGCAACAAGCTCTTCTTTGACCATATCGCCAACTTTGAACAGCCATTCTTGAGCACCCGCAACCATCAGTCCAAAATAGATGGAGGACTTCTCGTAAGCTTCCACCAGCTCTTGTCGGTATGCATCAAGGAACTTCCTGCCCATTGCGCTAGTGAGGAAGGTGCGATGACCTTCTGATTTGCCTTCTTCGCGGGCTGTTTTCACCTGTAGTTGGAGTTCCTGATTTTGCAGTTTTAGCTCTTCGGCCTGTTTTTGTGTGACTTTGAGCTCCTCAACTTGTCCTTGGAGGCTTTTCAACTCATTGTCTCGGTGAGCTGTCTCTTCTTTCAGCTCATTGTCTCTGCGAGCTGCCTCATCCTTCAGACTACTCACTTGGCCCTTCAAGATAAGTATTTCCTCCTCGCGAGCTTTCAGTAGTTTGAGCGCCCCGTGAGTTCTCCTTGAGTCAGTGAGAGTTGCCGCGTTTGTTGTTCGGTGCGCGCAGACAGCTCGTCATAGGTCTTTTGTAGCTCGCTCTCTGCCGAATGCGCTATTAAATCCTTGGAGAGCTTGGAGAATAAGGGACTCAACTGCATCACGATGTTTTGTGAATATTTATACGGATTATATATATGGGTGAATATTTATAAGGATTATATATATGGAGAGAGGAGGTTCATTAATAGATACCTGTTTGATCGCGTGTTCGTTGAGAAGAGTTTGTATGTCTGTAGCTTTGTCGCATTTAGATAATACCTTGCTCAGGTCGGATGTAGCGGTGGTGGTTGCTGCAAGTCCTTTACGAAGGCGACGACGCTTTGGTTCTGGTGGGCTCGGGCTGGTAGCTTCCGGAACCTCGAGAACCTCAGGAACCTCTGTTTCGGGAAGGAGAGGTCGTTTTCCTTTGCTCTTAGCAGAGCGCCTTAGCAATTGGACCTCCTCTTCGACGTCGGTTGCCTTGTTCACATCGGTACGAGAGGAAGGGGGCTGAGCTGCGGGTTGAGGGGTAGACTTTTTCTGGGTTTCTTCGGAACGGGTCGCGGCACAACTGTTGATAAAGGCCACTGCAACGGATAGAGAAAGGGTTAGTATTCAGTTATTATAATATAAGATGATGTAATTATAGGACCTAAAACACCTACCAAACTCTTTTTCGGTGATGGCAAGTTCTGGTTCAACCGGGCGGGAATCAATGCCTACGTAACGAAACATGTCGGATCGACTGGTCAGGAGCACCACGTCGAAAGGGCGTTTGCTCCATTCCGCGAGCTGATCTGAATATTTTTTGTATAAACGGGGGCTTTCTTTGGAGGTAGGTGGTTTGTGTTGTTTGGGGGTACGATTTTATAGCTCGGTTATAAAAGGCCATTTGTCTGTATTATGGATATAGAAGAACTTTCTCCTCCACTCGGGGACTTTATTGGGAGGATTTATCAGAAAGCGAGCTAGTCCCGAGCTAGAGGAAAGATAGAAGGAGTTTTGTTGGTATTTTATTTGGAAGCAAAAATGGAAAAAGCCTGCGTCAGGTTGAGTATTATAATACTTACATAATATGAGGTATCTAGCTAAGAATTTCATGGAGTTAGGAGTCAATTGTAGAGGGGAAATTTTGTACAGGTTGGCTATTTGAATGTAGAATGGATGGGCTGGGAATCTGAATCCCGCCACTAGTAGGGTATCAAAAAGGGTGATGTGATTAGGGAGAGGTTGTAGGGGATCTGAATGCGGACTTTCAGGTAAGATCATCTTAGCGGTCTTTGGAAGGTTAATGATTCTCTTAAATTTCTCTAATTTCTTAGTATTGGGGAGTATCCAGTAATTATGTTTGACTTCTTTGGTTGCACGAGACGAAGAGGGAAGGTCGTAAATGGATAGGGAGTGCGCTATGGTTACTGGATTTTCCCTAAAGTGATCGCAAGGGGGAGGATTATCGGATTTGGGTAATGGGATGCCTTCGGGAATAGGTGTGTGACTTATTTGAGCGGAGGAAGAGGTTTCTGGGATGTAGTTTAATAAGGCCTGGGCTTCGGTGTGGGCTCTGGTTTGGTCCTGAAGCTCCGACCAATTGACATCACCTTCCCGCTCGTCGCGAAGGCCGGAGGAAGGTAGTAGTGGTTGTTTATGTCTTATCTCTATAATGAAGGGGTTTTCGGCAGGATTAGAATCCGAGGAGAGAGTGGAGTTTCGTGAGTTGTTGTTTGAGGATGCTATTACGAATTTATACAAATTCAGGGGAGGGGGTAACACAAATTGAACGTATCTCAGCAGGTGTAGTTGTAATTTTGATAGTGTAATTAAATTATTGCAGAGAAGAGATCTGGGGACTTACACATTTTTGATGCGTTGTGGGTCGTTGATGAGAGACGGGCTGGTGCTAGATTCTTGAAAGATCGCTAGTTGATGAGCTTTCATACAGAGCGATAATGGCGATTTTTCTAATTGTAATTGCGTAAATTGCAAAATGAGGAAGATGAAGGGCTTTTTGTTGGGCGGCGAGAAAGTTGGATGGGACAGGTAGGAGCGGGAAGGACAGTAGGGTTTTAGGGAATGTTTTGGGCCTTTAGTTTTTAGGCCCACTGAGTTTATTATAATACGAGAATACAATTTAAAGACACGTGTTCGGCAGGGTGGCAGACTGCATTTAATAAGGTTTAAATGGGAGTGGACATAAAAAAGAAGGCGTGTTTTGACTTTTTGCGTTACTAATGATGACAATTTTGAAATTATTGGGAGTAAGTCTAATTATAGGTCGTGGAAGGGGTTTTATAATTTTAGGTCGTCAGATGTGAGACTGGTGATTCGACTTGGGGACTCGTGGATGTGTCTTTTTAGAGGATGATGAGATCATCGAGCTGGTATGATTGGAGGTCGCAAGTATACTTGACAATTTACAGTGCGATAATTGGTGTAGGTTTGTTGAGATGTGTGACCTTGAAATACTGTCTGGTAAGGTGGAGTGGTGGTTTATTTATGTATTTATATTTTATTGTTGATTGTAGTAACTGTATTCTTTTAGTTTTGTCTTTACATGTCCTACTTGATTTCATGCTTCAATCAGCTAGAACATGGGGGACTAGCTGATGCGGATCAAAATATTCATACGTGATATTATTTGTTGTGTAAGGTTATTTGTGGTAAGTGACTTCATTTCTAGGAGAGGGTGTGCCTCCTGAGAGATGAGCGAGCTGTGTTATGTTCCTCGCGAGATGGGTGAGCTGGTTTTAATGGAGTAGCGACCTGTATTATGGGAGTGAGTCCTTATATAGGGTCGCGACCTCCTATGGTATGAGCTGTGTACTTGAGCTCAGTTATGGGCTTTATGAATGATAAGCCTGTGGGCTTATGATGAGTGGATTATATGTTTCTCGTTGGGCTATATAAAGGGCCCAGACTTGTTGTATTAAAGAAGTTTGTTATATATGGTAACTTATTATATGGAAGGAGCCCTAATGAGAGTCGGTTGTAGAATTGTGGTATGAATAGAAGTATGGTTATAGAAGGTAACCCTAGATTGGGAGAAGATCTCTCATATCTCTATATAAAGAGGCGAATGTCTCTCATTAATTCAATTAAGTTGATATTGTTTAATCGCATTATTATTACTGAGAGATAAACATTGAGTGTTGATTTCGCTTATTGACTTGAGCGTCGGAGGGTCTTAACGGCTGGGACTCCGAACCGTTCAAGATGTTGTTTTGCAGGATCATCCAGGTCGCTGGGAGGATTTGTGAAGGACTCGGAAAGTTGCTGTGACGTGATCGGAAGCAATTTTAGGTCGTTGATCTCTTTTTGAGGTTAGTACCCCCTTTATTTGGTGGTTCAACCTTTTGGACTTATCAGTATCGCTTGGTGCTTTTGCACAGAATGACGTGAACGAGAAAGAGCTGACCGCACTCAAAGCCGTCATCAAATGCATCAAAAATCTCAAGCTCGAGCTGCAATTCCCGTGGACCCACTCTAGAAAAAGGTTCTCGAGATCGAGAAAGCCAAGGCTGATAAGAAACAAGCAACCGAAATCGCCAAGCCGCATCCTGGGCCACCAATGCTGGTGCACACGCACCTGGGGCTTTCAACGACAAGAACAACTATATAATGGCCGAAAGGTACCCACCACAACAGTATGTTTACGACAAGCCGTCTATTGCTTACCCCGTACCGAACGACAACCCCCTCTAATTGTACGTGGGCCCACCGACCACCTATAGCTTCTCGCCCATCCATGGCAACTTCTTTAGGAATGCTTACCAGTACCAGACTGCCTACTTGCACTAATCAATCAGTAGAGAGAGAGAGAGAGATGCATGCTGAGACTGATTAATGATTATGATCCAATTAACTATTAGTGATGAGTTTGTTGACCGGTTGACCCCTTTGCTTTGTGTAATGTTTCGACTTATCCTCAAATTAAGTGTATTTTTAACTAAAAGTTCTAGAAATAACGAGATAAAAGTTGCATATTTGATTTTACGCGCACACACACACACACATATATATATACACCCACACGACTAATTAAATTGAGGTATTTTTAAAATTGGTTGTTTCTTATAGTCATTATGTAACTATCAAAGTGTTGAACTAGGAGCGATAGATGCTTTTATATATTTGTGTTGTGGAACGATCCGCCAGTTGGAGACGCATTTTTTTCGGTTTTAGGGGACCTAATTCAAATTGCTTATAAAGGTCAAGCATTCCGCGTGCTTGTTGCCCATTCTCAAATGTAATATTGACACAAAAGTTTCCACGATCCTTCTCCTTTGTAGGCAGTTGTTGCTTGCATAACGCACTCACCTCCTTTGTAAGTGGAACGTACTGATTTGTCTCTGAACGCTTGTAGCAAGCTCCTTAAAGAACTTCACATATGACGAAATCATTTTTATCACATCCAAAAGAGGAAGGTTGATGTCGACATTCTTTAGCAAGTTATAAAGCTCCATAAACTTCTTATTTTCTTTTGCCGGTCGAAAGCGACTTGGAAACAGAACTCTTTCGACTATCGGCGAAGTGGGAATTTTGTTCGTGAGCTTCCCCTTCAAAGATCCCGGAATGTAAGGGTTTGGTGTCTTATGCAATTGTTCCATCGGCTTGGATTCATCCCCCTTTGGTGATGCCGGTGTTGGAATTTTCGTCATCTCATTGTCTCCTTCGTTATCTATTTCAACTCCATTATCGATCACTTTGCCAATACGTAGGACTTTAATCGCTGAGGCTTGTTGTGGTTGGCTTGAAAATCTTTCCTTATTTTCCAATAATGGGGCTAAAGAGGCTGAAAGCTGCCCCACCACTATCTCGACCTTCCTCAAGCCAGTGGTCACTTCCTTCAAGACATTAGTGTTTTCAAGAGTGGCCTTAGCGATTTTCAGCATAGTCTTAGTAAGTTCAGTCTCCATCCCCTGCATTTTTTTTTTCAAAATATCATCTATCCTCGTGTTGACTTTCTCAAGCCCATCCCAATTTCGGAGCGTCTCAGTCACTTGGTTTTGTTTCCAAACTAAGAGTTGATCTTTCGCTTGGACTGGAGTTTGTGCTAGCCCCTTCGATGGTGGTGGTGGTGCTAAATACTGAGGGTCCGTTGGTTTGGATATTGTCACATAGTTCAGACTCCCAGGACCATACTCAAATTCGGATGATCACGAACGCCATGATTATAGGTGAACTTATGCCCCGTATTATTGGATTGAAAATTTTGAATTGCGTGCACCTCAGTTTCCCCATCTTCCTCGAAATTACTTGACATGCATTTGCTCCATGTCCAAGCGCTCCACATATTCCACATGTTTCGTGGGAATGTTGTGATTTCTTTTCCTCCTGCTGCATCATCAACTTAGTCAACAACTCGACCTACTTTGTGAGTTTCTCGATATTATCATCCTCTTCTTGTGCCTTTGAAACTGCATTTACCTTAATTTTTTGAGGCCTTGAACTCGTTTGCCTCGACTTGTCACATATTAATTTAAAAAGATCTCGTGCTTCTTCCGCGGTTAAGCCCCCCAAATCTCCTGCTCGTGTTTCCACTTGTTGCTTGAAACTAGGCAATAATCCTTCATAAAAGTAAAATCTTCCTCCTCAACTTCATTGTCGTTTGGGCTGAGTAAAATCTTCCCACAAATTTATTGTAAACCATCTCCCAATTTGTTAGGGAGTTAGGTTGTAATTGATTGAACCATCATTTTGCCTTATCTTTCAGGGTACTAGGGAAGTATCTCATTCTAAGCTGTCCTTCACTGAGTCCTCGATCTTGAATCCCAGATAATGCTATGTAAAATTTTCAAACAAACTCGAGTGGGTCTTCATTCGGCAAACCATAGAAAGAGGGTAGTCTATTCAAATCGTCGGTCCTCAAATTGTAGTTCCTAGCCGCTTTGCCTAAAACTATCGCTGAGCTATATGGTCCAATGGTTGGGCATGCGAGGTGACCTTGTTTTCGTATGTTTTGATATCGAGGGGCACGTCTTCCTCCAACATTTGCACGTCTTCTTCAAAAATTATCCCTATCCTCATAATAATCATCTTCATTAAACCCTCTTTCATCCTCATATTCATCATCCAGTCAATCATCATCTTGACCATCATTGTGTTGTCGTCCTCCTCGTCTATTTTGGAAACGATTTGGTATCCGATCCCGATTTATATTCTCATTGGGTTATTGGTTGTTTTGGGGCTGGGGCCCGCCATTACCAACTTGGTTACGTAAGAACTCCTTGTTTGCACGAGCATTGTATGCTTGAGCTTCTGCTCGATTCCTAAAGTACTGTGGGGAGGATTAGAAATAAGTACTGAAGTTACCAAAAAATCCCTTAACAAACCGGATTTGGGATCCAAAGCCACCAAAACTCTGATTTCAAGGGGTAAGTTGTAAAACACGCATAGTTCAGATGGTGGTTTGTCCCACAAAAAAGTTCGTGTGGTAAACTGTGAAAATCGAAATAGTCTAGGGGGCAAAAAGTTTTTTCCCTTATTAATAATATTATTATTATTAAATCAAGGCTCAAAACAAGTCCTCGATTGAGAAACAAAAGCAACAATTGGGCCCACCTTTGATGGAAAGACTAATTCAAGTCCCGTATTGAGGAAAGAAAATTGTGCCCTTACCAAAAGTCTTCCTGTTACTCGGAATTATACCTTTAGGTTTGCATTTTCTTAACCAAAAACCCTATTAAGGGTGCAATTGCAAAATAGAAACAAATATGAAGGGGGTATTTGTAATTATGAATGAATTTTTTTTTTTTGTTATTAGACTAAACCTAGGTTGTTTTGTAATCAAGGATAAATACAAAAAAAATCCGACTCGGTGTTCAAATCAAGTGGCTAAGTGTAATTTTGTATAAACGCGAAGGGGTCTTGAAAAGGTAAATGTAAAAGAATAAAATCATAGGGGAGCTGTTATTTTTATTTGACCCTAGGTGGGTGACTTTTGTTATCAGACTAAATTTTCAGGGTATTTGTGTAATTAATTTCTATATATGTTACTATAAGTGAAACTGATATGTTGCATAATATGTTCTTAGTGCTTTAGTTTTATGTTTTTTTGCCCAATGTATTTTTGATGGGTTGAGTTTGGAAAAGTGATTGAAAGCATCATTGATCTACTTCGATTTTCTGTAAAAAAAATAAATTCTTACAATATATATGGTATTTAATCGCATTTTAATTTTTTGGGAAAATCTCAATTTTTGTCCTGTAAGTTTGACCTTTTTAATTTTTTTCCTGTAAATATATGATGTTCGAAATTGTCTTGTATATTTAAAATATTCGCGTTTTTGTCCTCTAAATATAGGTGATTCGAGCTTTTGTGTGTGCATACTTTATAATAATTTTCAGAATTTTAATAGCTCGCCCGCAAAATAACGAGATCGCGTGTAGGTTGACAAGCTTAACTCGAGTCGTCTTTCAAGGACTGATGTTTGGAATTTCTAATGTTTGTTTAATTACAATGTTTAACACGAGAACTTGTATAAATTTTGTTTTCGAAAATTATCAACTACTAATAAATTTAAAAGCATCAAATAATTATTCTAAACTAACTAATTAACTAAATCTTCAAACTAAATTATCTAAGAATTATTAATCTAGGGGTTTTGAAAGCAGTTTTAGTTCTAAATTAATTATCTAGCATGCATGAACTACTACAAATTAAACTAAGCATGTGATTCTCAAGAACAATAAGATCAAACTCAAAATTCTCAAGCAATCACATAACGTAAACCAATTATCAATTAATTATCCAAACTAGAGAAATAACTAAATTAACCATGAACAAATCACCATCAAGCATGAACAAGAGAATAAACGCAGCAACTATAATAATTTTAAAAACTAAAATCTCAGGTCCGAACTTCAGCCATTCAACGTTCAAATCAATCGAAATAACTATACGTTCAAAAACTCAAACGAAACTAGATAAATTCTAAAACTAAGAAATAACTTAAGGTTTAGAGTACTTATTATGAAGCTAAAGTTGCTGGGAAGTTGCTCTGAAAATCGGAGTAAACTTAGGTGCTAATCGTCGAAGATTCGGATCTCGGATGGAAAAACGTTGTTTCGTCGCTCGGGATCGTCGTAGATCTTGAAACCTCGTCCAAGGGTGTCGAAATTCGGATTCCTAACCATAGGATTGTTATTTGGAAGGTTCTTAGGGTGTGGTGTACGCCCAAAGTCGGATTATGGGGGGTTATTTATAGTTTTCGCGTTTCTTGGACAACAAGAAATCTTAAGTCGGTTTCTGGGCAAGTTAACGGTAGCACTTTACGGTAAGGAGCTACCGTTAACAGCTACCGTTAGATTCTCTGTCTAGTCTTAACGGTAGCTTTAACGCTAAGGTAGTGGTAGGTAACCCTTATACAAAGCTATCGTTAAGTAGTAACCGTTAAGTCTTTTTCTGCATTTCGTCCAGCGGTAATGGTTGGTGAGTAACCGTTATAGTAGCTAGCCGTACTAGCTACCGCTAGTTCTTCAATTCAGCACTCCTGATCGTTAACATCGGTTGTTAGTAACCGTTAAGTATTAGCAGTAGCAGCTAGCAGTAGGAAGCTACCGCTAAAGCTATCGTTAATGCCTCTGATCCTTCTTTTAATGATTCTATAACGGTTCCAAAATAATAACCGTTATAGAAAACCTGGCAGCTTCAAATTCTTGCTACTTCTTCGCCGGAAAGCTCGATCTTTGCCTCTCGATCATTATATTTAATCTCTAACGTGCTGAACTCTTCCGGGTACTTAGCTATAATGTGAAAAACCACAAATAATCACTTAATTGAATTAATCTAGATCAAAAGGCGGTAAAATGAGCTAGAAGTACAAATATACAAAATTAAGCTTAATCTATCAAACTTATACCAGAAATAAAGAGAAATAAACTAAGATACTACTAAAAATTAAGATAAATAAGTGCTATCAACTACCCCACGCTTTATTTCGTTCTTGAATAAACGATAGATTCAAAGTATAACAAGAAAGAAAATCAGCTCAAGCAATGAGTTGTGCTATGCTACTTACATAATTTTTAAAATATAGTTACAAGTCACGCAACATCAAACACTCCACCCTTATTACATTGTCGATCCAAAATCAAATACATACATCCTCTCTAAAGAAAAATGTATATGTGGGTGTTCACTCAAAAGCACTCAAGCATTGCTGCATGGGACTTGTATACACTCAAATCATATAAATACATGCACAATAAGTAAGCACAGAAAATCAATCTCTTTTCAATCACAAATTAAGTGTGTTATCGAACTAAGAATCGGAAAAGGTCTTTACGGGTTATAATGTAAGGCTCTTTGGACGGGTATGGAATATATAAATCATGTGGCTAACTCAAGATCTAACGTGATCAATAACTCACTCAACTAGTCTAATCACGAAGCAAGGTGCTTCACCTAATTCAAAAAAAAAAAAAAAAAAACTCACTAAACACTCATAACGTAGCTTTTAAACATAGGCTATTTCTCAACTCGTAACTCTACTACCGACTTGTTGCTCAGACCACTTAAATGAAATTGAAGCTCATAATACGCTTCTTCTTTTCAACACAACTCTTGCCTTTTAAACATTAGGCTTCATAAAATGAACAATAAAACTCAAGCCCTTAGAAAGTGCGTAGGCAATGACTAAACACGAAACATCAAGACTCACCATCCTTTTTTTTCTCTTTTTTATTTTATCCCCCTTTTAATTTTTTTTATGGGGCTTTTTTTGGTTTTTTCTTTTTCTTTTCTTTTTTTTTAAAGGATGGTGATCCTTTATTACAGAAATTTCATAAACTCCTAATAAAATCTCAAAAACACTAATAACCAATAAAAAAAAATAACGAACTCTTACCCCACGCTTTTAATGGGTTAGTAGGGGTCGACTCAATAAAATCACTCAAGGATATAGGCATGAATAATTTGGCTATAACTGGCTCATTCTGAATTTATAGTGGCTAAAATATATGAATATGGCTGGAATAAGGGTTTTATATGTGCCTTAACCTCATTTTCAAAGTCAACTACACACAGCGGTTTCAAAGAGATATCAAATCAGAAACTCATTCAAGCACATGCAAAGATGATAAACACTCAGGCTACTCACAGGCTTTTTGCATGAAAAAGTTTTGAATTGACGCTGCTTTTAAGGTTTTGCGAAATCAATTGTGTACAAGTACCATTTTACAATATATAATTAATAAATTTTGAAAAATTAATGCACTTATGAAGGCTCAAAAGATTAGAACCTCAAATCATACTTAGCTACAGGCATGCCATACAAACACAATTCAGCGTAGAAATAGTGATCAATCACGTAAAATTTAGCACTACAAACCCATGGAAATTTTTAAAAATTACAGAAATTTCAACTATAATTCACACTCAACCATCCCCCCTCCCTTAAAAACGTGGAAATCTCCCGTTTTTCATGTAAAGAAAATAAGAACAAGGAAGATATGAAAACATCCCTGAAAAATCGATAGTTAAGTTCCTCCAAAAGGCGCTTGTGCAATAATCCTCGTTGTGAACCCGTGATTGGAATGTCTTGAATAAAACCCTACAAAATAAAACAAATAACAAAAACAAGCTATCTAATATTTTTGGGATTTTGAGTTTTTCAAATTTTTGTACTTTTTAATAATTAAGAAAAAGAAAACAAAAGGTAAAAGATACGATTGTAGTCAATTGTGTTGCGCAAGTGCCCAGTAGCACATCGTTTGGAATTGAATTGGACGGATTGCGACCTAATGTCGTAAATGGCTAGATTGCAGCTCATCAAAAGGTTGCCGGACTTCGGCTAAATTGGGTTGGATCGCGACCTTGATCGGTGGAAATAAATTCGGAAAATCGGGCGAACAGACGCTGCTAACGGTTATACCTTGCTGTAACGATTGCCGCTACAGTAACAGCTAAGGTTCCTGTTCTAAGCCAATCGTTAACTCGGATTTGCGCATAATGGTAGGTTCAATATGATCGCTAGTGACTAGCGATAGGTGCTAACGGTAAGGACTAGCGGTAACGGTTACCGCTAAGTCTTCAATTTCGTCTAAATTTCTGAATTCTCTGCAAACTAACATACACATAAATGTACCACGGCAATTGAAACCATAAAAACAGAAATAAAAAAAATAAAGAAAAAGAAAAACTAACGCTTGGGTTGCCTCCCAAGAAGCGCAACATTTTACGTCGCATGCTCGACGTGTTTCAACGTTTAATGCTCGGCTCGAGTTGGATCACCTAACTCCACCGTGTCACTTTCTTGAAACTCCATCTCAAATTTTTCGTTGGGGCTCATAATTTCATGGTCAGCTGCAATGTTGTGAAATCAATTCCAAATAGCTCGGCTATCTCCTCCCCACTTAGAAAATCATTGTCGTCCTCGACTTCCGAATCATCCAATACTGTTATGCTCTTAAGCTCTTTGACGCAAGCATCTATTGGGTCTACATACAAACACTCATCTTCTTCCATCAATGGCGCAGGGCAATTATTCATATCTCGCAAAGAAAAAGTAACCGTCTCTCCCAAAACTGACATGCTCATCCTCCCCTTATTCACATCAATCACCGCATGGGAGGTAGACAAAAATGGATGGCCTAAATGAATGGTATGCCCCTTGGTCTCATTTGGCATTTCTCCAACATCTAAAACTACAAAATCAACTAGAATAATCAATTCACCCACTCGCACGAAAACATCTTCAACGATGCCTAAGGGATGTTGAATGGAACGATCCACCAGTTGGAGACGCATTTTTGTCGGTTTCAGGGGACCTAATTCAAATTGCTTATAAAGGGAATGAGGGATTAAGTTAATTCTCGCGCCAAGATCAAGCATTCCGCGTGATTGTTGCCCATTCTCAAATGTAATATTGACACAAAAGCTTCCAGGATCCTTCTCCTTTGTAGGCAATTGTTGCTTGCATAATGCACTCACCTCCTTTGTTAGTGGAACGTACTAATTTATCTCCGAACGCTTGTAGCAAGATCCTTGAAGAACTTCACATATGACGATATCGTTTTTATCACATCCAAAAGAGGAAGGTTGAAACGGAACTCTTTCGAATATCGGCGAAGTGGGAATTTTGTTTGTGAGCTTCCCCTTCAAAGATCCCGGAAGGGTTTGGTGTCTTATGCAATTGTTCTATCGGCTTGGATTCATCCCCCTTTGGTGATGCCAGTGTTGGAATTTTCGTCATCTCATTGTCTCCTTCATTATCTATTTCAACTCCATTGTCGATCACTTTGCCAATACGTAGGACTTTAATCACTGAGGCTTGTTGTGGTTGGCTTGAAAATCTTTCCTTATTTTCCAATAATGGGGCTAAAGAGGCTGAAAGCTGCCCCACCACTATCTCGACCTTCCTCAAGCCAGTGGTCACTTCCTTCAAGCCATTAGTGTTTTCAAGAGTGGCCTTAGCGATTTGCTGCATAGTCTTAGTAAGTTCAGTCTCCATCCCCTGCATTTTTTTTTTCAAAATATCATCTATCCTCGTGTTGACTTTCTCAAGCCCATCCCAATTTCGGAGCGTCTCAGTCACTTGGTTTTGTTTCCAAACTAAGAGTTGATCTTTCGCTTGGACTGGAGTTTGTGCTAGCCCCTTCGATGGTGGTGGTGGTGCTAAATACTGAGGGTCCGTTGGTTTGGATATTGTCACATAGTTCAGACTCCCAGGACCATACTCAAATTCGGATGATCACGAACGCCATGATTATAGGTGAACTTATGCCCCGTATTATTGGATTGAAAATTTTGAATTGCGTGCACCTCAGTTTCCCCATCTTCCTCGAAATTACTTGACATGCATTTGCTCCATGTCCAAGCGCTCCACATATTCCACATGTTTCGTGGGAATGTTGTGATTTCTTTTCCTCCTGCTGCATCATCAACTTAGTCAACAACTCGACCTACTTTGTGAGTTTCTCGATATTATCATCCTCTTCTTGTGCCTTTGAAACTGCATTTACCTTAATTTTTTGAGGCCTTGAACTCGTTTGCCTCGACTTGTCACATATTAATTTAAAAAGATCTCGTGCTTCTTCCGCGGTTAAGCCCCCCAAATCTCCTGCTCGTGTTTCCACTTGTTGCTTGAAACTAGGCAATAATCCTTCATAAAAGTAAAATCTTCCTCCTCAACTTCATTGTCGTTTGGGCTGAGTAAAATCTTCCCACAAATTTATTGTAAACCATCTCCCAATTTGTTAGGGAGTTAGGTTGTAATTGATTGAACCATCATTTTGCCTTATCTTTCAGGGTACTAGGGAAGTATCTCATTCTAAGCTGTCCTTCACTGAGTCCTCGATCTTGAATCCCAGATAATGCTATGTAAAATTTTCAAACAAACTCGAGTGGGTCTTCATTCGGCAAACCATAGAAAGAGGGTAGTCTATTCAAATCGTCGGTCCTCAAATTGTAGTTCCTAGCCGCTTTGCCTAAAACTATCGCTGAGCTATATGGTCCAATGGTTGGGCATGCGAGGTGACCTTGTTTTCGTATGTTTTGATATCGAGGGGCACGTCTTCCTCCAACATTTGCACGTCTTCTTCAAAAATTATCCCTATCCTCATAATAATCATCTTCATTAAACCCTCTTTCATCCTCATATTCATCATCCAGTCAATCATCATCTTGACCATCATTGTGTTGTCGTCCTCCTCGTCTATTTTGGAAACGATTTGGTATCCGATCCCGATTTATATTCTCATTGGGTTATTGGTTGTTTTGGGGCTGGGGCCCGCCATTACCAACTTGGTTACGTAAGAACTCCTTGTTTGCACGAGCATTGTATGCTTGAGCTTCTGCTCGATTCCTAAAGTACTGTGGGGAGGATTAGAAATAAGTACTGAAGTTACCAAAAAATCCCTTAACAAACCGGATTTGGGATCCAAAGCCACCAAAACTCTGATTTCAAGGGGTAAGTTGTAAAACACGCATAGTTCAGATGGTGGTTTGTCCCACAAAAAAGTTCGTGTGGTAAACTGTGAAAATCGAAATAGTCTAGGGGGCAAAAAGTTTTTTCCCTTATTAATAATATTATTATTATTAAATCAAGGCTCAAAACAAGTCCTCGATTGAGAAACAAAAGCAACAATTGGGCCCACCTTTGATGGAAAGACTAATTCAAGTCCCGTATTGAGGAAAGAAAATTGTGCCCTTACCAAAAGTCTTCCTGTTACTCGGAATTATACCTTTAGGTTTGCATTTTCTTAACCAAAAACCCTATTAAGGGTGCAATTGCAAAATAGAAACAAATATGAAGGGGGTATTTGTAATTATGAATGAATTTTTTTTTTTTGTTATTAGACTAAACCTAGGTTGTTTTGTAATCAAGGATAAATACAAAAAAAATCCGACTCGGTGTTCAAATCAAGTGGCTAAGTGTAATTTTGTATAAACGCGAAGGGGTCTTGAAAAGGTAAATGTAAAAGAATAAAATCATAGGGGAGCTGTTATTTTTATTTGACCCTAGGTGGGTGACTTTTGTTATCAGACTAAATTTTCAGGGTATTTGTGTAATTAATTTCTATATATGTTACTATAAGTGAAACTGGTATGTTGCATAATATGTTCTTAGTGCTTTAGTTTTATGTTTTTTTTGCCCAATGTATTTTTTGATGGGTTGAGTTTGGAAAAGTGATTGAAAGCATCATTGATCTACTTCGATTTTCTGTAAAAAAAAAAAATTCTTACAATATATTTGGGATTTAATCGCATTTTAATTTTTTGGGAAAATCGCAATTTCTGTCATGTAAGTTTGACCCCTTTTAATTTTTTTCCTGTAAATATATGCAGTTCGAAAATTGTCTTGTATCTTTAAAATATTCGCGTTTTATGTCCTCTAAATATAGGTGATTCGAGCTTTTGTGTGTGCCTACTTTATAAATAATTGTCAGAAATTTAATAGCTCGCCCGCAAAATAACGGGATCGCGTGTAGGTTGACAAGTTTAACTCGAGTCGTCTTTCAAGGACTGATGTTTGGAATTTCTAATGTTTGTTTAATCACAATGTTTAACACGAGAACTTGTATAAATTTTGTTTTCGAAAATTATCAACTACTAATAAATTTAAAAGCATCAACTAATTATTCTAAACTAACTAATTTAACCTAACTAATTAACTAAAACTTCAAACTAAATTATCTAAGAATTATTAATCTAGGGGTTTTGAAAGAAGTTTTAGTTCTAAATTTATTATATAGCATGCATGAACTACTACGAAATAAACTAAGTATCTAATTCTCAAGAACAATAAGATCAAACTCAAAATCCTCAAGCAATCGCATAACGTAAACCAATTATCAATTAATTATCCAAACTAGAGCAATAACTAAATTAACCATGAACAAATCACCACCATGCATGAACAAGAGAATAAACGCAGCAACTATAATAATATTAAAAACTAAAATCTCAGGTCCTAACTTCAGCGATTCAACATTCAAATCAATCGAAATAACTAAACAGTTCAAAAACTCAAACGAAACTAACTAATTTCTAAAACTAAGATTAAACTAAGAAATAACTAAGGTTTAGAGTACTTATTATGAAGCTAAAGTTGCTGGGAAGTTGCTCTAAAAATCGGAGTAAACTCAGGTGTTAATCGTTGAAGATTCGGATCTCGAATGAAAATTGTTGTTTTGTTGCTCGGGATAGTCGTTCTTAGTCGTAGATCTTGAAAACTCGTCCAAGGGTGTCGAAATTGAGATTCCTAACCCTAGGATTGTTATTTGGAAGGTTTTTAGGGTGTGTTGTACGCCTAAAGTCAGATTATGGGGGTTATTTATAGTTTTCGCGTTTCTTGGACAGCAAGAAGTCTTAAGTCGGTTTCTGGGCAAGTTAACGGTAGCACTTTACGATAAGGAACTACCGTTAGCTTCTCTATCCAGTCTTAACGGTAGCATTAACGATAAGGGAGCGGTAGGTAACCCTTATAGAAAGCTATCTTTAAGTAGCAACCATTAAGTCTTTTTCTGCATTTCGGTCAGCGGTAACGGTTGGTGAGTAACCGTTATAGTATCTAGTGGTACTAGCTACCGCTAGTTCTTCAATTCAGCACTCCTGATCATTAACATCTGTTGTCAGTAGCCGCTAAGTATTGGCGGTTCCTACCGCTAAAGCTATCGTTAATGCCTCTGATCATCCTTTAACGATTCTATAACATTTCCAGCATAATAACCGTTATAGAAAACCTGGCAGTTTCAAATTCTTGCTACTTTTTCGCCGGCAAGCTTGATCTTTGCCTCTCGATCATCATACTTCATCTCTAACGTGCTGAACTCTTACGGGTACTTAGCTATAAAGTGAAAAATCACGAATAATCACTTATTTGCATCAATCTAGATCAAAAATCGGTAAAATGAGCTGGAAGTACAAATATACGAAATTAAGCTTAATCTATCCAACTTATACCGAAAATAATAAGAAAAATAAACCAAAATACTACTAAAAATCAAGATAAATAAGTGATAATCAACAGGCGGTTCGAAAATTGTCATGTATCTTAAAAAATCTTCGCGTCTTATGTCCTCTAAGACCATAAAAAGCGAAAATTTAGGGGACAAAAAACGCGAAGATATTTTAAAATACAGGACAATTTTCGAAACGCATATATTTGGAGGACATAAAACGCGAAGATTTTAAAAAAATAGGGGACAATTTTCGAAACAACCTATATTGACATGACAAAAATCAAAAGGGGTCAAACTTATAGGAAAAAAAATACAGTTTTCCCTGATTTTTTCGTTAACTTTTTGCAGATATTGGATCTTGCACTTCTATTCCAAAAACTAAAGTAGTTATTTTTTTTTAATTGATTTCACTAGTAGCAGCACGAGCAGTTCCAAATTGTAATGTAAGATTTTTTCTAAGTATAATGGATGCTTTTGTTAATATTTGGCAATGATTGATTTTATATTTCAGTTTGTCATGATTAAGTAATGATTTCTATTTTATTTGAATATTTTAATGAAATTACGTATATTTTATTTAGTTGGAGTTAATTGGCATGTGTATGTTGTGATATAATGATCTGAGATGAAATTTATTAATAACAAATTAGGCTCCATAAACAAATAACCCCAACCCAACCCCAACACTCCCCCCCCCCCCACCGGGCAAATTCTTGGTGGCGCTTCCAATTTAATAAGTGGCACCCGGATATTGTCATTAGTGGCGCTTACAAGGTATAGGTGCCACCTGAATATTGTTATAGGTGGCGTTTCCTAATAATAAGTAACACCCGAATCTTGTTATTAGTGGCGTTTCGAAGGTATAAGTGTCACCCGATTTTTGTTATTGGTGGCGTTTCCAAATAATAAAGGCCACCCGTTTCGCTTATTAGTGACGCTTCAGAACCATCACCTGGATAAGAATATTTTAAGTGGCTTCCGGATAAAGTGACGGTCCATAAGCACCACTTATGAGCGTAGAGAAGCACTACCAATTGACCTTTTTGTACTAGTATGATAGTGTACATTAAATAGGGGCGAATAAGGAAGTCCATAAAAATCTTACATGTCAAGAATAGAAAGTGTGCTATATTTCGAGACAAGAAAAAAGGATAGTGTGCTATTAATTTGAGATGGAGGGAGTATGTATTTTGTTATTATTATTATTCTTTTTACCTGTCTATCAAGAAGCGAAAACGTCATCCAAACCTTCAAATATATCCAAAATGCGGCCATTGGGTTTGGGCCGAGCCTTACAGCCACTGAGACGGCTAATGTCACATAAATAGTCGCCATTAAATCTTTCAAGAGAAACCTTCAAATATTTATATATTTTAGCAAAGATAGACTTATTACAGATTTATAATGAACGTCACACCGATAGAATTTAATTAAAATAGGTAAAAAGTAAAAATTACTTGTCTCTCTTAAGAAATTGCTGCACTGTAAATCTTATATAATATATAGAGAGAGAGAGAGATCAAACCACTTCTTCCATGCCTGGATAGAGAAGAGAACAATCTAATTTAGGAATTCAGATCTCTCCTTTTTTAGAAGAGAAGAGAAGAAGATCAAGAGAAAAAAAATAAAAATAGCATAAAATCATTAGTCAAGTTGAAGAGAATGCGGAAGAGAATATAAGTGACTCGAAGGAAGAAATTTTCAAAAATAAAAATAAATACAATCATATTTGTGAGTAGACACTACAATGTCGCTTGAGGAATTTTGTGGGGAAACTTCGTAGAAACCCCCGAAAGATAAAACTCCATTCACATTCCATCTTTGAGATGATAATTTGTCAATAAACTCAATTTTTGAAATGAAGGGCATTTTAGTCTATAAACACTTATATAAAATAATGATTTGCACAATTCATTGTTCTTTATTAAGTATAGTATGTATAAAATTACAAAATCTAAAAAACCAAACATTACAAAAAAAGGGGGAAATGGTGACAGGTTAAAAACTCATTAGCATATGCTGACGGTCGCAAACGGCTTGTTGACCCCAGCTCGGCCGTTGCCACCCCAGCCCCAGCCCGTAGTCGCTCGCCGCCCGCCTGCGGTTCTGTTCCGAGACAAAAATCGTTGCCAAGGAAAGCTGTAATTCTCCATCCCCAGCCCATCACCATTCACTCGCCAAGACGCCGCCGTTCCTTCTCCGTTCGTAAAAGTTTATTTTTTAATTATTTATTATTTTTTATGTATTAATTTGTGTTTGTTTGATTTAATTAGAATTATGATTAAATTAGGGTTGATTTTAGGAATTATTGTATATTTATGGTGGATCTTATGAATTTTTGGGTAATTAAGATTGCTTTTTATATAATTAGGGTTGACTTTATGAATTATTGTGTAATTAGGGCTGATTTTATGAATAATTATATAATCTGGGTTGATTTTAGGGATAATCACATAATTAGGGTTGATTTTAGATATTATTGTGTAATTAGGGTTGATTTTAGGGATATTTATATAATTATGGTTTAATTTATGAATAATTATATAATTAATGATTAATTTAGGGATAATTATATAATTAGGGTTTGATTAGAGATAATTGTATATCAGGGTTTAATTTAGGGATTATTGTTCAATTAAGGTTTAATTTAGGGATAATTACATAATTAGGGTTTAATTTAGAGATAATTATATAATTAGGGTTTAATTTAGAGATAAATAAATAGGGTTTATTTAGGGATGATTATATAATTAGGGTTAAATATGGGTTCGATTATGCAATTAAGGTTCGTTAGTGTTCATTAAAGGTTCAATTATGCAATTATTTTTTAAAATTTATGCGATGGTGGTTTTTAAATGCCGTGGTGATCGATTATGTTAATTTAATGTATGTTATGGTTGGTTGCTATGGTTTAATTGTGATTAATTGATGTTGTGATTGGTTTGGGAAGACGTCGGTGATGTCGTGGTGTATGGCGCCAGCCGGGAGGTTCCGTCCCTCCAATAACGGATTTTAATTTTTTTTAATGTGATGGTGGTTTTAAAAAGTTTTAAGAAGTGTTTCGTGGGGTGTTTTGAAAAGTCGTGGTGATCGGCAAGTTGTGTTTGATTAATATTTATGTTTTGTTATACATGTTGTGATTGGTTGGAGTTGTAATTAGTTGGGGTTGAGCACACGTCGTTTAATAAATTCTCAAGCCCGACTTTGTACACTTCTGCTAACTTATCAAATTCTAGTTATTTTTGTTAGAATAAGGTGACCAACAAGCCAACTTGTGGCTGTGGTCTGACTATTCTTTTGTAATACAATTGGTTTTTTATTCGTAATAATATCTTATATATATATATTGGCATTCCATATCTTTTATCCCATGCTTGTTGCATAGGTATGGTCCTGATGAAGTTACTTTATTACGGTGGATTGGTCTAGCAGAACCATGAGATAATCCAGCACGTAATGTAACTCGTCGAACTTGTTCCTAGTTAAAGGGTTACGCCATAATGAGGATACAGGCCAAATCAACAACTCAACAAATTCAACATGCTCTCGAAAGCAAAAACACATAAGCAATTAATTGATTTAAAAACCAGTAGCTCTGATACCACTGTTGGGATTTGATGGTGCCGTCGCGCAGCGGAAAACAAAAATTTTTAAATAAAAGGAATTTGAATCGAATTCAATTGACGACGGCCCATTTTATATTCAATTAATTCAAACAATGTTTTAATTGCTTTATAAATGAAACAATTTGATTTTCGTAAAATCGAACGAGCATGATCAGTTTCTATTTAATATATATATATATAACAATTATATATATATATATATATATAATATATATAAAATTAATATTTATAATTATATATATATACACATATTATAAATATACATATATATATACTATACT
>BMAC01000320.1:1111307-1143182 GCA_014905375.1 Phtheirospermum japonicum | reverse complement strand
GGTCCACATACACTAAGTACTAGTCTTAATGGGAAAGGATATTATTTTGTATTGGGAATTTCTTATAGCTGAATATTTGGTTGGCCTTAGAATTTCACGGGAAATCACGTGTCAGAGTGTCCGACAGTCTTACGTGTCAGACTGTTTGACAGTCTTATCCTAAAACTTAAATATTCTCGAGTCTCTATAAGAAAAATCGGTTGATTCATAATTTAATGAAATTAAAATCAACTAGAGCCCAATAAGATAATCGATTTTTTCAAATCAATTTGAATTCGATAAATAGGTGCTGGATTAATTTATTAATTTAAATTGTTAAATTAATTTGAAATTAATAGAACACCAACTGAATTATTTTAGTTTATCGTTCATATGATGAATGATTGAAACTAAGTTCGATGATGATCCTAAATTGTAAAGAATCAACAATTGATCATAACTAAATTTCGGATGAGATATAAAATTAAAATCCCTCATTCTTAAAGGTTAAGAATTAAAATCAGGCTATAAAGAAAAACCGAATTGTCGTTCTTTTTCTTTCCTTCTACCAACGGTTAGATTATGTGATAGCCTCTTATGGCAGTGCAGTATGCCGTGTTAGCGGGGAGTGCTGTCATAAGAAAAGCTGTAATCTAATTGACATTAGATGGAGATTTGTATGTGAGATTCTATTGGTTTGACGTGATTTGTCAGATTAACTGGGGATTGCGTTAACCTGATAGAGTTGAGCTTATACATCTCACATTGGTAGGTCAGACCTGACACACAAAGATTTTGATATTCGCTGGATTAACCTAGGTCATTATCAAGTGTGAGGAAATCTATCTTTAGGGTCACATTTTGATGTGATTGAAATTGTTTCTACCTTTGAACAAACATGGCTGGTCAGATTAACTGGGGGTCGTGTTTGCGTCATTGGACCTAAAGCCCATTAAAGAAAAATATGTTTTCTCGTATTCTACTAGAGGGTGGTGGAACTCAAATAAATTAGTGGGAGAATCATTAATATGTAAAAGTCCAAACTATTAATTGTATTGATTATTTCGAATAAAACTCTAATCATTGTCTTTCTCTAATTCCTCAGCAATTATGTCTAAGAATCCTCTTGCCTCGATCCTTGACCAAAATAAACTCACTGGCCCAAATTTTCTGGATTGGATCCGAAATTTGAAATTGGTGCTCACTGTTGATGAGCGTCTCTATGTGCTAACTGAGAGACCCCCTTCTGAACCCTTCCCTGATGATGCCACTGAAGCTCAACGTGCCGAACTTGAGAGATGGAAGAAAGATGACGTCCATGCGAAGTGCTATATGATAGCATCCATGGTCCCTGAACTTGCAAGGAAGTATGAGCTTTTTGCTCATGCAGCCGACATCAAGGAGAACCTTGAGTCGATGTATAGTGAAAATACTCGGGCGTCTAGGTACGCAGCGACGAAGGAGTTAGTCGCCTTGAGATTGCGCGAAGGGGCTTCGGTCAATGAGCACGTTCTTAAGATGATAACACTCATTGAGAAGCTGGTGAACTTAGACGTGGTACTTCCTTCTGAGTTGCAGGTGGATTTGATCCTACTGTCTCTTCCAAGTTCCTATGAACAGTTCATAGTGAACTTTAACATGAACAAACTCGATCCTACCTTGGATGTGATGTTGAACATGTTAGTCAGCTTTGAGGCAACCATCAAGAAGGAGAAATCTGTTCTCCTTACTGCTCCTTCTGAAAAGAAGAGTTCTTTCTCGAAGAAACGGAAAAGTTCCATTCCGAGCAAACTTTTTGCCAAGGGTGGCTCAAGTGGGTCAAAGAGTGGCAAAGTCAGCAAGCAAGTTGATGACGTTTGTCACCATTGTGGAAAATCGGGCCACTGGCGCCGTAACTGCAAAGATTATCTTGACCAGAAGCGTTCTGAGAAAGGTATGTATTTCATTGAAGTAAACTTGTCCGTTGATTCTTCGTCTTGGGTATTGGATACCGGTTGTGGCTCACATCTTTGTAATGATTTGCAGCTAATGGCAAGAAGACGAAGACTTGATGTAGGATAGACCTACCTAAGGATGGGCAACGGAGCAAGAGTTGCTGCCGAAGCCATTGGGACTGTTTATCTTTCTTTTTGAATTCTGATTATCAAGTTGTTTTGAACAATTGTCTTTATGTACCGACTCTTATTCGAAACCTTATTTCTATTCCTYTTTTGGATTCTGAAGGTTTTTCTTTTGTATTTGGAAGTTCTCTTTGCTTGATACAGAAGGATAATAAGGTAATATGTAAAGGACAACTAGTTAACAACTTATATGAATTAAATCTTAATGAAATACCTATTAACACTATTTCAGCTAAACGTAAAAATGATAGTTTAAACCGGCACAACTTTGGCACGCTAGATTGGGTCATATTTCCTTGAGAAGGATGAACGAGTTCGCTCGTGATGGATTGTTCTCTTTGGAGGATGTGATGTCACTTGGGACTTGCGTGTCTTGTCTTAAAGGAAAGATGACCAAGTCTCCTTATAAGGGGCAGATGGAACGTGCTGAAGGTCTGGTGGATTTGATCCATACAGACGTTTGTGGCCCACTAAGTGTTCGTTCTAGGGGTGGTTATAGCTACTTCGTCACCTTTACCGACGATTACTCTAGGTACGGGTTTGTGTACTTAATGAAGTACAAGTCTGAAACTTTTAAAAGGTTCAAAGATTTTAGACACGAAGTAGAAAACCAACTCGGGCGACGTATTAAGAAATTACGATCTGATCGTGGTGGAGAGTACTTGAGTGCCGAGTTTATAGACTACTTAAAAGAGAATGAGATTCTCTCTCAGTGGACTCCTCCTGGAACTCCTCAATTGAACGGAGTTTCCGAACGTCGGAATCGAACTTTBTTGGACATGGTTCGATCCATGATGGGATTCACTGAGCTACCGGCATACTTGTGGGGTCATGCACTCCTGACTGCCGTATATTTGCTGAATAGGGTTAACACCAAAGCAGTTAACTTCACTCCATATGAACTTTGGCATTCCCGAAAACCCAGTTTCAAACATATTAAGATATGGGGTTGCCCCGCTTATGTGAAGCGGTTGATGGGAGATAAATTGGATAGTCGATCCGATTTATGATATATTGTGGGGTATCCCCAAGATTCAATGGGATACGAATTCTATTTTGTTTCTGAAGCAAAAGTGTTTGTTTCAAGAAATGCCACCTTCCTTGAGAAGGAATTTCTATTGGATAGAAAAGGCAGCATGGTAGAACTCGAAGAAGTTCGAGAACCACAAAACGAAGTTCAAGCACATGAGAATGAACAAATTCAACAAACCACTAATATACCTCCTGAACCATCGGTCTCTCAGCCGTGTCGTCTCCGTCGGTGCCGTGAGGTAAATGGCTATTTGTATATATATATATATGTGAGTGTATACATATATGATATATAAGAGTTTGAATATATATATATATATATGTGCTGCGTATGTTCTATGCTTGCTATATATATGTATTATATGTATGTGTGTAATATGCTGTGTTGATTAATATATATATATAATATGTATTGCATGTTCTGTGGTGTAATATATATATATAAATTTGCACGCATACTGAAAGTGATATAATATATATATATGGTAAATGCTGAATGTACATATTTTTATACATGTGTATATGTAATCTGATGTGAGTGTATAAGATATATTCAGTGAGTGCATGTGTTTTATTCATGCTGATTGTTAAGTATATATATATATATATATATATATATATATATATATATATATATATATATATATATATATATATATATATATATTATATTATATTATGCATAATGTATGTATAATTGATATATATATTAGTTTAACATTTAAATAGAAACTGACCATACTTATTCGATTTTGCGAAAATCAAATTGTTTCTATTTATTACAGGCAATTAAAGCATTGTTTGAACTAATTGAAATAAAAATGGGCCGTCGTCAATTGAATTCGATTCAATTATTTAAAAAATTTTGTTTTCCGCTGCGCGACGATACCATCAAATTCCAACAATTTTTTAATATGAATGTTATACAGATTATTTATACTATAGAATATCAAGTCAGTTATTCATTCGAGAGGTTTTATTGAGACTATGCTTTATGTGTTTGTTGGGATTTTAACTTCGACTGTTATATTTTTCTTGTGTTCGTTGAGGTTTCATGATGTGTTGATCTCTATAGTGGTGTATAAAGGAGATTAAGGATGGCGTTCCATTGAGGAATATTCGTATAAGGAACTTATTGACGCTATGCTTCGGAATATGCAAGAGGACGATGAAGAAGAAGACCAAGTGGTACGATTATTTAGTGCCCAAGTTTTGTTTATATTATTATGTTTGACTTGCTATGGTTATTACATATTGCTCAAAGCAAAAATATAAAACATAAAAAAAGTTATACGTATTCTTATGAAGGGATTTGATAATCTTGTCAAGAAGTTCTTCATTTGATTTGGCTTGTATATTTCTTATACTGATCCAATAAGCTTTTTGATTTATTTTAACTTGAGCATAGTTTATGCTATGAGTAAGAAGCAAACTAGAAGATCTCAACTGAAGTCGATAAATAACAAGCGACATAAATGTTACTAAATTTGTTGGATTTTATTGAATTATTTGAGGATGCAGTTTTTTGTATTGTGATGCTTGGAAATGGAATTTAACATTGATAATCCACTTCAGGGGTTGTTTCATTTACTAATAACATTAATTCGAGAGTTTTAAATATAATATTGGATTAAAAGAGAATCTTAATATTTGTCTATTATTATGACAAATCAGCTGACAAGTAATAATAGAGTATTAATTATTAAATAAAGCACTTAAGAATGGTTTGTTTTCATACTAGTGAGGATTGTAGTGGAGAATCAAAATTTGCTTCATCTATTTAATATTTTGAACAAACTTCATTATCTAAGTAACTTTCGGTGAAGAAAGAATAATAATGACCGTATTGTTGCTTAAGGAACCTTTTTTTTTCTTTTATCGAGATGTGTTGGGGACCAACTTTCCAACAGGCCGTGTTTACTCCCTTTCGACCAGCTCAATACCCGTTTCGACCGGCTCGACGAGGGGAAAACGATCGAGCTTTCCATGGCCTCCATAGCCGACTCCTTTTGGTCGAGAGTCGGATGCATCGGTTCACGGACGACGACGACAATGACGGCGGCAAGAACAACGAAGACGACGATGGCGACGAGGACGAGGAGGAGGAGGAAGACGAGGAGGCGAACCTCCGTGCTCGACATAGGAGATTTCGTTAAATCTCCTAGATTATCCTTTGTTTATTGTATTTTTTTATTGTTTTATTTTCGATTATGTTCTTTTATTTCTCATCTCGTCTTTTGTAAAGAAAAATAAATAAATAAAATAAATCCTTTTAATTGCTTTCGTTTTTGTATATAGTTTAATTTTCATTATTTTGAATATATTTATCCAAAATATCAAACAAATAAAAAAAAAATAATCCAAACAAATTAGAAAAATTCAAAACTCAAAAATATTTTCGTTTTTGTAAATAGGTTATTTTTGTGCAAATTTCTCCACCTTGCCTTACCTTGTAGATAGCTTGTTGCTTGCCTCGGCTCCCGGCGACGACTTTTGCACAAACACGTTGACACAAGCTCGGAAATAGGGGCGTTTTCTTTTTCCTACACCTTTTTACTGCTTTTATTAGCTTAAATACGCAATGAGGACATTGCTAGGTTTTAAGTGTGGGGTGGTTAGAGTTCGTCCTAGGTTTTTAATTTTGTCGTGTGCTTGCTTGTGTTAATTTGAGTAACGTGTGTGCTATTATTGCTTGGACCCTTGGCGAAGTGACGCGGTTTTTGATGATTTGTTAGGGTGTTTAGATTTTTCGATCGAATTTAGTGGACTTAGGTGGTTTTAACTTGTTGGGATCTCCGTTCGGTTTTAGCTTCGTGCTATCCTTGTGCTCGTTTAGAACTAGTGCCTCGACTAGCCCTCGTCATCAAACACTCTCTATAGGTTTTTGTTTTGTAATTTGGAGTCGTCAATTGCTCCACGTGCTCGATCGAGAATTTTGTAAGTTGCTAGTAGCAACGAATGATCGGAGTCGTTGAAAGCTTCGTATTTTCATTTTATTTACTATTTAAGTACCTTACGTCTATGGTACCAAAAAAAAAAGAAAAAAAAAAAGGAGAAAAAGAAAAAGAAAAAAAAGAGACGAATAAACAAGGATACGTTATAAATCCTTGAAGTTGTTGAGTAGCACGTTTTTCCTTTTTCGATTTTTAGTATATATTTGTAAAGAGAGGTGTAAATGATCTTGGCTAGTAGGGAGCCGATTAACGGTTCGAGCGTGGATAGACCTTAGCCGGGCAAGGACGGGGGGCCGACTTGGTGAATTGCTTAAGTTCTTTTAGGGTTCGGAAGTCGATCTAAATTTCCTTAACAACGCACATTGTCGTCCTTTTAGCCAAAGCTAACAAGCAACGTAGCGTACAACGTCTCGAATTACTTTTGTGCATTAGTTAGGGTTGGTCGGGGGTAGTTTTGTAAATTTACGTTAGTTTTGCTTGAGGACAAGCAATCATTCTAAGTGTGGGGTGGTTGATTTGCATGTTTTGTACATATTTTTGTTACCGTTTTTGTATCACGTTGCGTGTGTTTCGCTTGCTTTTAGGTGTTTTAGGAGTCGAGTTGTCCGTTTTTCATTATTTCTAGGTTTTCTTAGTTTTTGTACGTTTTTTATTAGTTTTCGTAGTTTTTCACTCTTTCTTTTTTCTCTTGGCCGTAGGACGTCCAAGCAGGGCCCGCGCTCATTTGGGATCATTTTCACTCGACTCGGGAATGGACAGACAAGCAAGGAAGCGCAACGGAAATGAGAGAATCGAGCCGGGTGCAGCAATTCAGTCGACCGACTGGAAGTGCAGTCGATCGACTGCATTTCTAGTCGATCGACTGAACTCCCAAGATCAACTGCATTCCAGGGACTTTTGGGCGTTTTGGACGACGCAGTTGATCGACTGCCGACGTGGCCGATCGACTGCAGTCGATCGACTGGAACCCCCCAAGATCGACTGGATTCCAGGGCTTCTGGCCGTTTTGACAGTGCAGTCGATCGACAGGTGGACTTGACCGATCGACTAAAAAGAAGATTTTCTTTACTGCTTTTGGACGATTTTTCCCCTTGCTTGAAGATTAAATACACTCAACGTCTTTTCCATCAAAACCAACTTGCAGCAAGGGCCTTTCCTCCCAGGAAGCTCCTTCAACCCATAGACCAAATATTTCCCTTTTCATTTGATCAATTTAAATTCTAGTAATTAGTTGATTAGCTCTAGTTTAGTTAAGTGTTAGATCTTCATTAGCTAGTTGTTGAAGCTTTTGTTTGACATTTCTTTTGTGAAGAATCCTTCAAGTTTCCATTTCCATTTGAAGCTTTTGTGGAATCATAAGTTTGGTAATATCTTTCTATTAATATAGTTTTGTTTTCATGTTATTTCTTTTAATCTTGTGTTGATGCTTGGATCATAGTTTAGTTGTTATTTAGATTATCAAAACTTCCATTTTCATTTTATATCTTTCTAACTTTTGAACTTATGCTTTTAAGTTGTTTAAGTTGCTTAGATCAATTTCTCAAGTTTTTAGAAGCTTTACAAAATCTTCCTTTTAAACTTTGATTGTTGCTAAATTAATATTGTTGACTTTTTCAAATAAGAAAGACTTTAATTTTCCCTCCATTTTCCTTAATTTAAATTATAAGCTTTCTTAGTTAACTATTTTAGATTAATTATTTTTAAATAAGCTTTAATTCCTTTTCACATTTTAATGTTTTCAAAACTTCTATTTTCAATTTAAAGTTTAGTTATAAAAACTCAAACCAAATCAATGACTACTGCTTTCCTAGTTTAGATTAGTTTTAATTTCAATCGACGATAAGAGCAAATAAGAAACCGATAAGCCGATAACATCCATCCTCGAGAGACACGACTCGGGAAGAACTTGCCGCCCTACAGTCGACTCCGTACTATTGCGGAGACGATTTCTAGAGCGTCGAGAAATCTTCGATCACCTATGAACAGTTCATAGTGAACTTTAACATGAACAAACTCGATCCTACCTTGGATGTGATGTTGAACATGTTAGTCAGCTATGAGGCAACCATCAAGAAGGAGAAATCTGTTCTCCTTACTGCTCCTTCTGGAAAGAAGAGTTCTTTCTCGAAAGAAACGGAAAAGTTCCGTTCCGAGCAAACATTTGCGAAGGGTGGCTCAAGTGGGTCAAAGAGTGGCAAAGTCAGCAAGCAAGCTGATGACGTTTGTCACCATTGTGGAAAACCGGGCCACTGGCGCCGCAACTGCAAAGATTATCTTGACCAGAAGCGTTCTGAGAAAGGTATGTATTTCATTGAAGTAAACTTGTCCGTTGATTCTTCGTCTTGGGTATTGGATACCGGTTGTGGCTCACATCTTTGTAATGATTTGCAGCTAATGGCAAGAAGCCGAAGACTTGATGTAGGAGAGACCTACCTAAGGATGGGCAACGGAGCAAGAGTTGCTGCCGAAGCTATTGGGACTGTTTACCTTTCTGTTTTGAATTCTGATTATCAAGTTGTTTTGAACAATTGTCTTTATGTACCGACTCTTATTCGAAACCTTATTTCTATTCCTGTTTTGGATTCTGAAGGTTTTTCTTTTGTATTTGGAAGTTCTCTTTGCTTGATACAGAAGAATAATAAGGTAATATGTAAAGGACAACTAGTTAACAACTTATATGAATTAAATCTTAATGAAATACCGATTAACACTATTTCAGCAAAACGTAAAAATGATAGTCTAAACCCGGCACAACTTTGGCACGCTAGATTGGGTCATATTTCCTTGAGAAGGATGAACGAGTTCGCTCGTGATGGATTGTTCTCCTTGGAGGATGTGAAGTCACTTGGACTTGCGAGTCTTGTCTTAAAGGAAAGATGACCAAGTCGCCTTATAAGGGACAGATGGAACGTGCTGAAGGTCTATTGGATTTGATCCATACAGACGTTTGTGGCCCACTAAGTGTTAGTGCTAGGGGTGGTTATAGCTACTTCGTCACCTTTACCGACGATTATTCTAGGTACGGGTTTGTGTACTTAATGAAGTACAAGTCTGAAACTTTTGAAAGGTTCAAAGATTTTAGACACGAAGTAGAAAACCAACTCGGGCGACGTATTAAGAAACTACGATCTGATCGTGGTGGAGAGTACTTGAGCGCCGAGTTTATAGACTACTTAAAAGAGAATGGGATTCTCTCTCAGTGGACTCCTCCTGGAACTCCTCAATTGAATGGAGTTTCCGAGCGTCGGAATCGAACTTTGTTGGACATGGTTCGATCCATGATGGGATTCACTGAACTACCGGCATACTTATGGGGTCATGCACTCCTGACTGCCGTATATTTGCTGAATAGGGTTAACACCAAAGCAGTTAACTCCACTCCATATGAACTTTGGCATTCCCGAAAACCCAGTTTCAAACATATTAAGATATGGGGTTGCCCCGCTTATGTGAAGCGGTTGATGGGAGATAAATTGGATAGTCGATCCGATTTATGCTATTTTGTGGGGTATCCCCAAGATTCAATGGGATACGAATTCTACTTTGTTTCTGAAGCAAAAGTGTTTGTTTCAAGAAATGCCACTTTCCTTGAGAAGGAATTTCTATTGGATAGAAAAGGCAGCATGGTAGAACTCGAAGAAGTTCGAGAACCACAAAACGAAGTTCAAGCACATGAGAATGAGCAAATTCAACAAACCACTAATATACCTCCTGAACCATCGGTGCGACGATCCGAAAGAGTTCGGAAAGTACCCGATAGATTATTCCTAGTAGATGAGGTTGATCAAGGATCCGATCCTAGAACCTACATCGAAGCTGTATCTGATACAGACCAGGGACATTGGCTGGAAGCCATGAAATCCGAAATGGGCTCCATGTACTCCAACAAGGTATGGACCTTGGTAGATCCACCCGAGGGAATCGTTCCCATAGGCTGCAAGTGGATCTATAAAAGAAAAATTGGAGTTGATGGAAAGGTAGCGACCTATAAAGCTAGACTGGTTGCAAAAGGGTATACTCAGAAGCAAGGCGTTGATTATGAGGAAACTTTTTCACCAGTCGCGATGCTTAAGTCCATTAGGATTTTGCTGGCCATTTCTGCGTATTATGACTACGAGATATGGCAAATGGATGTGAAGACCGCCTTCCTTAATGGTAACATTGAGGTTTTATACATGTGTATATGTAATCTGATGTGAGTGTATAAGATATATTCAGTGAGTGCATGTGTTTTATTCATGCTGATTGTTAAGTATATATATATATATATATATATATATATATATATATATATATATATATATATATATATATATATATATATATATATTATATTATATTATGCATAATGTATGTATAATTGATATATATATTAGTTTAACATTTAAATAGAAACTGACCATACTTATTCGATTTTGCGAAAATCAAATTGTTTCTATTTATTACAGGCAATTAAAGCATTGTTTGAACTAATTGAAATAAAAATGGGCCGTCGTCAATTGAATTCGATTCAATTATTTAAAAAATTTTGTTTTCCGCTGCGCGACGATACCATCAAATTCCAACAATTTTTTAATATGAATGTTATACAGATTATTTATACTATAGAATATCAAGTCAGTTATTCATTCGAGAGGTTTTATTGAGACTATGCTTTATGTGTTTGTTGGGATTTTAACTTCGACTGTTATATTTTTCTTGTGTTCGTTGAGGTTTCATGATGTGTTGATCTCTATAGTGGTGTATAAAGGAGATTAAGGATGGCGTTCCATTGAGGAATATTCGTATAAGGAACTTATTGACGCTATGCTTCGGAATATGCAAGAGGACGATGAAGAAGAAGACCAAGTGGTACGATTATTTAGTGCCCAAGTTTTGTTTATATTATTATGTTTGACTTGCTATGGTTATTACATATTGCTCAAAGCAAAAATATAAAACATAAAAAAAGTTATACGTATTCTTATGAAGGGATTTGATAATCTTGTCAAGAAGTTCTTCATTTGATTTGGCTTGTATATTTCTTATACTGATCCAATAAGCTTTTTTGATTTATTTTAACTTGAGCATAGTTTATGCTATGAGTAAGAAGCAAACTAGAAGATCTCAACTGAAGTCGATAAATAACAAGCGACATAAATGTTACTAAATTTGTTGGATTTTATTGAATTATTTGAGGATGCAGTTTTTTGTATTGTGATGCTTGGAAATGGAATTTAACATTGATAATCCACTTCAGGGGTTGTTTCATTTACTAATAACATTAATTCGAGAGTTTTAAATATAATATTGGATTAAAAGAGAATCTTAATATTTGTCTATTATTATGACAAATCAGCTGACAAGTAATAATAGAGTATTAATTATTAAATAAAGCACTTAAGAATGGTTTGTTTTCATACTAGTGAGGATTGTAGTGGAGAATCAAAATTTGCTTCATCTATTTAATATTTTGAACAAACTTCATTATCTAAGTAACTTTCGGTGAAGAAAGAATAATAATGACCGTATTGTTGCTTAAGGAACCTTTTTTTTTCTTTTATCGAGATGTGTTGGGACAACTTCCAACAGGCCGTGTTTACTCCCTTCGACCAGCTCAATACCCGTTTCGACCGGCTCGACGAGGGGAAACGATCGAGCTTTCCATGGCCTCCATAGCCGACTCCTTTTGGTCGAGAGTCGGATGCATCGGTTCACGGACGACGAGGACAATGACGGCGGCAAGAACAACGAAGACGACGATGGCGACGAGGACGAGGAGGAGGAGGAAGACGAGGAGGCGAACCTCCGTGCTCGACATAGGAGATTTCGTTAAATCTCCTAGCTTATCCTTTGTTTATTGTATTTTTTTATTGTTTTTATCTTTCGATTATGTTCGTTTATTTCTCATCTCGTCTTTTGTAAAGAAAATAAATAAATAAAAAAATTCCTTTTAATTGCTTTCGTTTTTGTATATAGTTTATTTTCATTATTTTGAATATATGTTATATTTCCAAAATATCAAACAAAAAAAAAATAAATAAATCCAAACAAATTGAAAAATTCAAAACTCAAAAATATTTTCGTTTTTGTAAATAGGTTATTTTTGTGCAAATTCTCCACCTTGCCTTACCTTGTAGATAGCTTGTTGCTTGCCTCGGCTCCCGGCGACGACTTTTGGCACAAACACGTTGACACAAGCTCGGAAATAGGGGCATTTTCTTTTTCCTACACCTTTTTACTACTTTTATTAGCTTAAACACGCAATGTGGACATTGCTAGGTTTTAAGTGTGGGGTGGTTAGAGTGAGTCCTAGGTTTTTAATTTTGTCGTGTGCTTGCTTGTGTTAATTTGAGTAACGTGTGTGCTATTATTGCTTGGACCCTTGCGAAGTGATGCGGTTTTGATGATTTGTTAGGGTGTTTAGATTTTTGATCGAATTTAGTGGACTTAGGTGGTTTAACTTGTTGGGATCTCCGTTCGGTTTTAGCTTCGTGCTATCCTTGTGCTCATTTAGAACTAGTGCCTCGACTAGCCCTCATCATCAAACACTCTCTATAGGTTTTTGTTTTGTAATTTGGAGTCGTCAATTGCTCCACGTGCTCGATCGAGAATTTTGTAAGTTGCTAGTAGCAACGAATGATCGGAGTCGCTGAAAGCTTCGTATTTTCATTTTATTTACTATTCAAGTACCTTACGTCTATGGTACCAAAAAAAAAAGAAAAAAGAAAAAAAAAGGGAGAAAAAGAAAAAGAAAAAAAAAGAGACGAATAAACAAGGATACGCTATAAATCCTTGAAGTTGTTGAATAACACGTTTTCCTTTTTTTCGATTTTTAGTATATATTTGTAAAGAGAGGCGTAAATGATCTTGGCTAGTAGGGAGCCGATTAACGGTTCGAGCGTGGATAGACCTTAGCCGGGGCAAAGACGGGGGGACCGACTTGGTGAATTGCTTAAGTTCTTTTAGGGTTCGGAAGTCGATCTAAATTTCCTTAACAACGCACATTGTCATCCTTTTAGCCAAAGCTAACAAGCAACGTAGCGTAGAACGTCTCAATTAACTTTTGTTCATTAGTTTAGGGTTGGTCGGGGGTAGTTTTGTAAATTTACGTTAGTTTTGCTTGAGGACAAGCAATCATTCTAAGTGTGGGGTGGTTGATTTGCATGTTTCTGTACATATTTTTGTTACCGTTTTTGTATCACGTTGCGTGTGTTTCGCTTGCTTTTAGGTGTTTTAGGAGTCGAGTTGTCCGTTTTTCATTATTTCTAGGTTTTCTTAGATTTTGTACGTTTTTGATTAGTTTTCGTAGTTTTTCACCCTTTCTTTTTTCTCTTGGCCGTAGGACGTCCAAGCAGGGCCCGCGCTCATTTGGGATCATTTTCACTCGACTCGGGAATGGACAGACAAGCAAGGAAGCGCAACGGAAATGAGAAATCGAGCCGGGTGCAGCAATTCAGTCGACCGACTGGAAGTGCAGTCGATCGACTGCATTTCTAGTCGATCGACTGAACTCCCAAGATCAACTGCATTCCAGGGACTTTGGGCGTTTTGGACGACGCAGTTGATCGACTGCCGACGTGGCCGATCGACTGCAGTCGATAGACTGGAACCCCCCAAGATCGACTGGATTCCAGGGCTTCTGGCCGTTTTGACAGTGCAGTCGATCGACAGGTGACTTGACCGATCGACTAAAAAGAAGATTTTCTTTACTGCTTTTGGACGATTTTTCCCCTGCTTGAAGATTAAATACACTCAACGTCTTTTCCATCAAAACCAACTTGCAGCAAGGGCCTTTCCTCCCAGGAAGCTCCTTCAACCCATAGACCAAATATTTCCCTTTTCATTTGATCAATTTAAATTCTAGTAATTAGTTGATTAGCTCTAGTTTAGTTAAGTGTTAGATCTTCATTAGCTAGTTGTTGAAGCTTTTGTTTGACATTTCTTTTGTGAAGAATCCTTCAAGTTTCCATTTCCATTTGAAGCTTTTGTGGAATCATAAGTTTGGTAATCTCTTTCTATTAATATAATTTTGTTTTCATGTTATTTCTTTTAATCCTTTGTTGATGCTTGGATCATAGTTTAGTTGTTATTTAGATCTTCAAACTCCCATTTTCATTTCATATCTTTCTAACTTTTGAACTTATGCTTTTAAGTTGTTTAAGTGCTTAGATCAATTTCTCAGGTTTTTAGAAGCTTTACAAAATCTTCCTTATTAAACTTTGATTGTTACTAAATTAATATTGTTGACTTTTTCAAATAAGAAAGACTTCAGTTTTCCCTCCATTTTCCTTAATTTAAATTATAAGCTTTCTTAGTTAACTATTTTAGATTAATTATTTTTAAATAAGCTTTAATTCCCTTTTTACATTTTATTGTTTTCAAAAACTTCTATTTTCAATATAAAGTTTAGTTATAAAAACTCAAATAAATCAATGACTACTGCTTTCCTAGTTTAGATTAGTTTAATTTCAATCGACGATAAGAGCAAATAAGAAACCGATAAGCCGATAACATCCATCCTCGAGAGACACGACTCGGGAAGAACTTGCCGCCCTACAACCGGCTCCGTACTCTTGCGGAGACGGATTCTGAAAATAACGCGTTGAGAATTCGTCGATCAAAAGTCTTACATTGAGTTGGGAGAAAAACCATTTTATGGTTAAAAGTGGCACTGTGCTAGGTCATGTTGTTTATAGTAGAGGGTTGGAGGTAGATAAGGCAAAAATTGATGTTATTGAAACCCTTCCTTCCCCTCGTGATGTTAAAGGAGTTTGAAGTTTTCTTAGGCATGCAGGGTTTTATAGGCATTTTATTAAAGATTTTTCAAAAATTAGTCGCCCACTTTGTGAATTGTTAGCTCAAGATACTCCATTTGTATTTAGTGAAGCTTGTATGAATGCGTTTGAAACTCTTAAAGAAAATCTTACATCAGCACCTGTTGTTGTTGCCCCTGATTGGACCCTACCATTTGAAATAATGTGTGATGCGTCTAACACAGCTGTAGGGTCTGTTCTAGGGCAACGTGTCGATAAGTTGCTTATGGTTATTTACTATGCGAGTTATATGCTTAATGATGCCCAACGTAATTATACAACCACTGAAAAAGAATTACTGGCCGTAGTATTTTCTCTAGATAAATTTCGATCCTATATTTTGGGAGCTAAAGTTATTGTGCATAATGATCATGCTTCATTACGCCATTTATTTGCTAAGCCACAAAGTAAACCACGTTTGATTTGTTGGATTTTATTGTTACAAGAGTTTAACGTAGAAATTAAGGATAGACGTGGCTGTGAAAATGTTGTAGCTGATCACCTGTCTAAGATGGTAACTGAAAATGATGAGCAAGTCATGATTGATGATTTATTTCCATATGAAAATGCTTATGCTCTTAATGCTTCTATTACTCCTTGGTATGCGGATATCGTGAATTTCATTGCGTGTGATATTATACCTAATCTGAACTACTAAGAGAGAAAAAAGTTTTTGCATAAATGCAGGACCTACTTCTAGGATGACCCCTTTGTGTATAAACGATGCAAAGATAGGCTGAACAAGCGTTGTGTTCCGGATGATGAGATGATAAGCATTATGCACTTCTGCCACGACCTTGGTGGGCATTTTGGAGCACAGAAAACAGCATTCAAGATTCTTTTGGCTTGTTTTTATTGGGCAACCCTGTTCGCCGATGTTTACGAATATTGCAAGCACTGCGAAAATTGTCAAAGGATAGGGAACATAGGAAAGCGGGATAGATGCCTCTAGTGCCAAATCAAGTAATGGAGATTTTTGACGTATGGGGAATTGATTTTATGGGACCGTTTCTAAAGAGCGGCGATTTTGAGTACATCCTGGTGGGCGTTGACTATGTCTCCAAATGGGTGGAAGCTATTCCTACATGCAAGGCTAATGCAGAGATTGTTTTGAAGTTTCTACGAGAGAATATTTTTAGTAGGTTTGGAGTCCCCAGAACGATAATAAGTAATGGAGGGAGTCACTTCTGCAATAGAGCATTCAAAAGATTAATGGTTAAGTGCGGAGTACGACACAAGGTGGCTACCCCTTACCATCCTCAAACCTATGGTCAAGTTGAAACAAGCAACCGCCAATTGGAGAGTATTTTAGAAAAAAATGGTAGGCCCAAATAGGAAAGACTGGGCCACGAAACTGATAAACGCACTGTGGGCTTATAGAACTGCATACAAGACAGTGCTTGGTTTAAACCCTTTTCAGTTAGTTTACAGAAAGCATGTCATGTGCCGGTTGAGCTAGTGCATAGAGCAAGTTGGGCAATACGAAAGCTTAATATGGACCATGGAGAAGCAGGCGAATATAGGAAGCTGGAGCTTACTCATCTTGAAGAAATGAGGAACGAAGCGTATGACTGTTCTTGGAGACAGAAAATTGCTATGAAAACACGTCATGATCACCAAATCATTGACAAGAAATTGGAAGTTGGTAAGTTAGTTCTACTAACTCACGGTTGAAACTGTTTCCAGGGAAGCTAAGTCAAGATGGAGCAGACCATTCGTGATCAAAGAACTTAATGATTTTGGAGCAGATACTCTTTATGACGAAAAGAAGGATACGACTTTTAAAATTAACGGCCATCGAGTGAAGCTTTACCGTTAGGGGATGGTGATAAATAGGCTCGTGAAGTGGTGGAGCTCGTAGATCCACCTTCGACCAAAGATTAACTTCTAGAAATGTGTCAAGCAAGCGATGTTAAAACTTGCGCTTCTTGGGATGCAACCCAAGCGTTTGTTTTTTCTTTTCCTTTGTTTTTATTTTGTTTTATTTATTTAGTTTTCAAGAAGATTGCTATGATACGTTTATACAAGTTGAATTAATTGATTTCGTTTATGAATTTGAAGTTTCGCTACGTTTCCAATTTGAGTCTAAGTTGTCGCTGCGTTTAGAGTTTTAATTATGTTGCTATTAGATAATTAATTAGGTCTTAAACTTAGTTTTATTAAGATAGGTTAATTCTGCACTCTTAATTTCAAGTCGGTAGATTTAGTTTAATTAGGATTTAATTTGGGTTCTTGCTTTTCAATTCCTTAGTTGTTAAACACTTTCAAACAAAACCCCAAAAATATTTACATTTCACTTTACAAACTTCTAAGACCCCGAATTTCGTTGTCCTTAAGAGATGATTCGAGTCAACTTTCCAACCTACAAGTGTCCTCGTACTCTTACGAGCATGCTTGATTGTTGTAATTTAAAATATACATAATTGTGGTGTACAAAAGCTTGGTTTAAGAATTTTCAATTGCTACATCCACCCTTCACCGCCACGTCTCACCGTTAATTCACCTCTTTCGCATCGCAAAACCAGCGAACTTCGACTGATTTCGGCGGAGGAACAGCAACAGACGGGCGAGGCGAAGGATTTTCATTCTCCAATCTAGATTTGGCCGATTCGGGGTAAGCGTGGCTCAACTTGACTCAAATAAACTATTGGATTGGGAATTATAGGTTTAGGATAGTGTTTGGGTTTATTTGGAATCGTTTTAGTTCATAATCGTCAGCGGAGAAATTGCATAGAAGGTGCTCGACGTTTGGTTTAGCGGTAACAGTGACGGTAAGAAGCTACCGCTACGGTTACCGGTACGAAATAACGGTTAGGCTACCACTAAGCCTTACCATTAAGTGTTCTGACCAGCAGTTTTTTGGGGAATTTTCGTCGCATTCTGGCGAATTTATTGGATACAATGGCCTCATCTTCGCACAACAGACGGAAGAATGTGGCAAGAAGTATTGGACCACCTTTCAAGGTTATGAGGACGAGGCGGACTTATATTGGTCGTTGATGAGCTGGAACGTTGTTCCGCCTGTGATCATAGACATTGATTATTAGCTCGACCAGGCGGTGAATGACAACCCTTTTGTCGAGAGATTCGTGGGGTACATCAAGAACCTTGACTACATCCATTGGGTGAGAATGAGATACCCAACCTACGAGAATCTCATGCTCGAGTTCTACATGTCGTTCGAGGTTATGGGAGATAATACTATGTCTTGCCGGTTCAGAGGAAATGAGTTTAACTTTTCAGGCGGTGAGATCGATTCCTATTTCGATATTGACGGACGTATGACGCTACTAGAGTGCGATTATCATTATATCGAGAGAGTGTTTTGGGATGAGATCAATGTTCTAGGCAGTGAGGCGATTACTCGATACCCCCTGACATGCGTGAAGGATAATGCGCTATATGCTGCTTATCGATTTATGGCTCGTTGCATCATTGGGAAGGAGGAGCCGACGATAATTAATAAGGATGAGTTGTATGCTCTTTGGTGCATGGTGAAGGGAAGACGAGTCCAGATATATCCACTAATGATTCGGAGCATTAAGAACGTGCAAAAGATCGGTGATGAGAGACCCGTTCCTATGACTCACAGAGCATTTATTATTAGATTGGCAGAGATTTGTGGATATGCGCCTGAGGAGGAGGATGTGTGACATATCTTTAAGCCGTTGGAGTTTGAGTGGAGGATTCTTCGAGTACCTGGGAGTCCGATGGGTGAGAGACGAGCGGTGACAATGCTGGGACCACGCGTTGAGGATTCGGAGGACTCAGAGGCGGACGAGAAGACTAAGTATGCAGATGATAATGTCGGGTATAATGCGGATGTGAGTCGAGAGGCGATTCAGGTTGTATATGGAGGTGAATCTACGTATCGTGATTCTACGTTTTGTACAGAGCCGGTTATGGAGCCCCGTGCGGAGCAGTCCTATGGAGGGGTAGGCGGATCATCTTCTACAATGCCGCCTTATTTCACCGCTTTCTTGGGAGAATTTCACAATTTTAGGGATAATTTTATGATAGAATTTCTGGTATAGAGTACGAGGCCCACCAGGCGAGGGAGGATGTGCGCCTTGCTTTTGAGCAAGCTCATTTGGGTCATGCGGAGGCTCGTCTGGTGCACATTAAGGCTTGTCTAGGTCATGAGAGGGCTCGTTTAGGACACGAGGAAGCTTGTTTGGGACATCGGGAGGCCCGTAAGGCTACAGAGGCCGGCGAGGCATGTAAGGACATGATGATTTCTCTAATGGATGATTTTGCGAGATTTCGGTTGGATGAAGCGAGCCGTTGGCCACCGTCACCGCCTTCGGATTCCATGGACTACGTGCCGTACCAGGGTCCTTTTGATCATATGCCTCCGAGCAATTGACTATTGCATTTTCTCTATTTTATATTTATGAACTTTTGTGTGTTTAACTTTATTATTTCTATTGTTATTCATTTGCTTTGTTAATTGTTTTTTTCTTAGTTTTTAGTCGAGCGAATTCGAATCACGACAATTGAGATGATTATTTGGTGTCACAATTCAACATGGAGTGGCTCGACCATTATGGTTATTCAGGGACATTTTTCTTATCTCTCTCTTCTTTACTTGTTCTTATTGACAAAGCGGAGTTTACAGAATTTTTCAGGGGGGGATGGGGTCGAGCGATTTGTTATTCTAATTTATGTTTAGTTAAATTTGTGATTTATGATATGTAATGCTTAAATGTGATTTATCGTGATTAATTGCTATTTCCCTCGTTGAATTGTGTTTGGCTGGCTTGCCTGTCAAAGCTAATTAAGTTTGATTTGAGGTTCTTGTCTTTGAGCGTGTATATGTGCATAAAATTTTTCAAACTTATTATTTATATATAGTAAAATGGTACTTGGACGCAAATGATTTCGCAAAACCTTAAAAGCAGCGTTAATTCAAAACTTTTTCATGCAAAAGCCAGTGAGTAGCCTAAGTGATTATCATCATTGCATGTACTTGAGTGAGTTCTGTTTTGAAATTTCTTTGAAATCGCTATGTGTAGTTAGATTTGAACATGACGTTAAGGCACAGAAAAAATCCTATTCCGGCCATATCTATATATATTAGCCACTACAAATTTTGAATGAGCCAATCATAGCCAAATATCAATTTCCATTAGCCATGAGTATTTATGATGAACCCCTACAACCATTAGAAGTGTGGGGTAGGAGTTAGTTATTTTTATTGGTTATTTGTATTTTGGAGATTTTACGAGGGATTTATGAAAAGTTTGTAATTAAGGACCACCATCCAATATAAAAAAAACCCATAAAAAAGAATAAAAGGGGGACAAAATATATAAAAAAAGAGAAAACATAAAAAAAAATAAAAGAAGGATGGTGAGTCTTGGTGGTTCTAGTTGAGTAGTTGCCTACGTTTATAAAGGCTTGTGTTTTAATTTCTTATTTTCTTATGAAGCCTAATGTTTAAGAGACAAGAGTTGTGTTGAAGAAGAAGCATATCATGAGCTTTTAAGTTATTTAAGTGGTTTGTTCAAAAGTCGGTTTACGGTTTGCGAGTTGAGAAATGGCCTAAATTTAAAGGCTACGTTATGAGTGTTTAGTGAGATTTTTCTTTTGAATGAGGTGTAGCACATTGCTTATTGATTAGAATAGTTTGGTGAGTTATTGATCACGTTAGATCGTGATTTAGCCACACGACTTAAATATTCCATACCCGTCCAAAGATCCTTACATTACAACCCAAAAAGACCTTTTCCGATTCTTTGTTGGTTACACACTTAATATGCGATGAGAAGTTTTTGATTTTAAGTACTTATTTATTGTGCTTTTATTTGTATGATTTGAGCGTATACACGTCCAATGCAGAAAATACTTGAGTACTCTGATCGTACACCCATATATATTACCCTTTGTGAGGATGCATGAATTTGATTTTGAAGCGATAATGTAATAAGGGTGGAGTGTTTGAAGTTGTGTGGCTTGTATCTATATTTTCAAAACTATCTATGTAGCATGGCACGAATCATTGCTTGAGCTTATTTTCACTCTAGTTATACTGTGAAAATATCGTTTGTTCGAGGACGAACAAACCAATAAAGCGTGGGGTAGTTGATTAACACGTATTTGTGCTCATTTTTATTAGTAATTTAGTTAATTTTTCTTATTGTTTTTTTGTATAAGTTGGATAGTTTAAGCTTAAATTTTTATATTGTGCTTCCAACTTATTTTACCGTATTTTGAACTTAATTGAAGCAAATAGGTGAATTATCTCTATTTTTCACCTTATAGCTAAGTAACCGAAGGAGCTCAGCATGTAGGAGATGAAGATTGATGTTTAAGAGACAAGAATCGAGCGTTCGGTGAAGAAGTAACAAGTTTTTGAAGACTAACGGTTAGCCTAGCGATAACCTTACCGCCAGTCAGCACCGTTATACTTAACGGTTACCTCACCGTTAACCACACCGCTAAACCAATCGCTAGAGGAGGACTGAGAGCCTAACGGTAGGTTTAATGATTACACACCCTACCGTTAACACCACCGTTAGAAGGCAACAGAGACATGAATGATAGCTTTAACGGTAGCTCCTAACCGCTAAGTGCTACCGTTATCGGGCCCAGTAACCGACCTATGTGACTTGTCCTCCAAGAAATCGGAATTCTATAAACACCACACCATAAATCTGAGTTTGCAGCATACTATAGTCATTATAAGGTTACCAAAAAGTATTCCTAGGGTTAGAAACATGTTTTCAACACCCTTTAGCTTAGACTAAAGATCAAGATCGAGAAATCAAGGTTCGTGAGTCCCGAAGACGTTCGAGTTTGCGCAAGTCCATTTTTCTGTCCGAGATCTACCGTTTTCTTCGGAGTAGATGGAGAATTTTCTGCAATTCTTAGACTAAATAAGTACTCTTATCTTTTATTTGTTTTCCTAGTTTTAATTTTCATAGTTCAAGTATTGGATAATTGCTTTTATATGATGCTCTTGAGTTGGTTGATGAACTTGGTTTTGGTTGATCAATTCAAGTTGAAGTTTTTCAGTTTTAATTAGTTTATTTGATGCAAGATTAAGTATTGGAAATCTGGATTTATTTATGTTAATTGATTTATGCAATCTAATTCCGTTTATGCTTTATGATTCATGCTATTACTTGCTTAGTATTAATTGAATTTTCATATGCTTTTGAGATCCGGTGAAGTAATTCGATTTCGTTTGCTATACTTGATCATCGCTGCGTTTTTAGGATTTAATTAAGGTTTGCTTGGATAACTACTTAGTAATTAGGGTTAATAATTTCTTAGTTTAATTAAGTTTATGCATGTTTCTTAGGTTCGTTTATGCTTATTTGATTTCGTTTATAAAATTGAAGTTTCGCTAAGTTTTTAATTTAAATCTAGAATTTTAAGTGAGTTGCTATTAGATAATTATTTAGTTCGTAAACTTAGGTTTTTAAGATAGGTTAATCTTAAGTTTTTTAATTCAAGTTGATAAATCTAGCTTAGATAATTAGGATTTAAATTTGCGTTCTTTCTTTTCAATTCCTTAGTTGTTAAACACTTTCAAACGACACCCTAAAAATATTTACGTTTCACTTTACAAACTTCTAAGACCCCGAATTTTGTTGTCTTTGAGAGACGATTCGAGTCAACTTTCCACCTACAAGTGTCCTCGTACTCTTGCGAGAAAGTTTGAATATTTTAATTTAAAATATTCATAATTGCAGTGCACAAAAGCTGGGTTTACCCCAAGTCCAACAGCACCAGGGTCAATGACAGCAACACTTGAGCCTTATTCAATAGTAATTTCTCTCCAAGGTTATCCAAAACCCGTCGTAAAACCACAACAAAGGATCAAATGAAATAAACAGAACAACAATAGATTTAAGGCCTAAAAAGAGTTGCTACAAGCTCCATGTTTACTCTACAAAAACCAAAATATTAACTTGCTACTTATCATACTTGCAAACAACTACAACAGATATATGCCACAACACATTTATAGAAGAAAATGTTACAATTGAAATATTTACAGCACTCATATTTGCAATTTGATTCTTGCCCCTTAAAGCTCAATAGTTCTCATCTTGAAACCAATTCTTAATGATAAAAATAATAATAAGTATTATTATCATTACACATGGTAAAGAGATGGTTAAAATGCAAACTTTAATAAGATAATGGTACTTGAACGAAACTTACCCAATGGTAGAAACAAAAATGGTGGTGAACGAACCATCGGAAAAACAAAAAAGAAGACAACTCTTACCTCGCCCTAAAAGAAAAAATTTCAACAATTATTGCATCAAACAACTATTTCAAATGACATACTCGTGATAATACACCAGTTATTGCAGAGTAAAAGGGAAATTAAAGTACTTCCAAAATATTTCCACATGAAGAATACGTAAAAGGGAAATTAAAATACCTGCCAAATAAGTCCACATGAAAAATACTGCTCGACCAATTAAAGATAAATAATTCCAACAAACGGTTCAAAAAAACTCTTGAGTACTATCTCTTATTACAATATCTATCACATAAAGTAGGTATTATGTATGTCCCCATTTCTGAATTTTCAATATCAAATATTAAAAAACCTACCCCCTCGACATTATATTTTAATGCTCGATAACTTAATATTACATGACATTTTATTTTGCACAGTCAGTTTGAGCTCCGGTGGGTGGAACGGAACGATCATCGGGTTTGGATTTTACATGTTTTTTTACAAAATTTGCATAATAAAACCTAACAAAAATCAACAACTTACTTATTTCCTGATCCCATCATGCAATGAATTACCAAATCTGAAATTTGAAATCATCCGAGAAATGAGAATAATTAATAGATCGCGTGAAAGAGAAAGAAAAACATGGATCTAATAAATAAGTGAAAAATGGAGAAAAGCAGCAGTAATCGGTCATCGAAGTCCATGCAAAAAAGTTGTATTCATTTTGATTTTGAATAAATCAACAATGGAAAATATAATTAACTCCAAACTTGAAGAAGCATAGTAGCAGCTTGCAAACATAGAAAAAAAATTAAAAACTAGTGAGTGAAAAGTGAAGTAAATGAATATAAATAAGATAGGAGTAACAATTTTTTGATATCGGGTCAATTGAAGGGAAAATGCTGAAAAAATATAAATATCAACGAGAAAGAGAAAGCAGATATAGAACACCTGTTTAAAATAGGGATAATTACAAAAAATACCATCGAGGTTGAGCCTAATTGCAAAAAGCTTCAAATTGTGCTAATAACAAATACTGCCCTTGAGGTTTGGGATAATGACAAAAACAATCCAGATATGTTGATGCTATATAAGATTTAAGGGGATATTTGGAATATTTATCAACAAAACTCTATTTTCTGGGTAATTAACCTAAACTTCAGGGCTGTTTATGTCCCCTTCAAATTCTGAAAACTAATTTTCTTTTTGGGTATTTAGGGTAAAGCTCAGAGGTTGTATTTTTATAGTTAAAAGTCAAAGGTGTCCAAAGCACACGACTCATGTCGTGAGCTCAAAAATAATGAATTTCTTTTGCATATATAGAGATGAGCTAAATAGCAATGCATCGAACTCAAATTCACTAACCTCATAAAACATCTCTTGATCCTGTGTCACATTAAACAAGTACAGCTGGTTGAGTGCAGATGGGAGCACGAACAGAAGATGACACATGGTTCAATTTAGGCAAACTCTGTGAAAGGAGAGAAATAATAAATCAATAAAACAATTAATTCTTTCTCCCAAAAATTAATAGATTACTAAGTTCAGAAATTAGGACTAATCAAACTAAACAAAATGGAAAAAAAATATAAGTATACATGATATATTATTAAAGCCTTGTTTTTTTTTATTAATTAAAACTAAAAAATAGAACAATAAAATTAGTTAAACCCAAATATTGATTGTTCTCGAAAGTTTTACTTGTGTGGTTAGTCTGAAAAATTGAGGTTCTTCAATTTCAATAAGGGTTAGCGAGTGACTCTAAAATAAGTTCTTGCTCCACCATGTCCGCTCCGTGCGGATGTAGCTGTTACTGAGGACCGGTCCTCCGAAAATTCAGAAAATAAAAAACCAAAATATTACATCAGATTAATTATTGTTTTTCATAAATCTAAAAATTACATCAGATTGATTTCTCTTGAAATTACCTTTAAAAGTGTGAAAATTGTTTAGTTCATGCGAAAAGGAGATGAAAGAGAAAATCAAAGATTAGCGAATGACATAAACAAATTGAAAAAAAAAGGAAAATTGAACATATTGAACAATTACATAATAAAATCAGAAATTACCGAATCAAATCAATGAAGAAAATTATGAAAATAAAAAACACAAAGGGGACGAAACCATTGAGTCAATCATCTCAAAAAAATTAATGTTGGAGAACAAAAAATTGGGCATCGATTGAAGGAGAAAACATAAATTTACCTTGCAGAGTGTCGAAACCTAGAACAATGGGGGTTGAATAAATTTGTAATCGATTAAAACTGGGCAGAGATACTAAACAAAGAAGTTGAAAAATCTAAACAAAAAAATGAAATTATGGAATTACTATCAAATAACTAAACAAAAAACGTCACTAAAAAAAGGCTTCTCAAACAAATTGAAAAATTACATAATACAATTAAAAATTACGGAATTAATATAAAAAAGATGAATAGAAAATCGAAAATATAGGAAAATTGAAAAAATAAGCCCGAATCATCACACATTGTTATTCAATAATTTATTAATTTAAATTACCATTCTTATATAATATAATTTCTATATATTGTACCCGTGTGCTGCGCTAGTAATTTTGAAAGAGATTTAAAGAATGAAACTCATCACTAGTATACCCAACATCGACGCGCATTTGCAGTTTCTAATAGAAATAATGTGTGAGGACGACGAATGCACACGTAAACTCCAAAACAACTCAACACGACGATGTTGAATGGTGATAGCAGATACAGGTACAGCGAAAGAGATAGAGAAGAGAAGAGAGTTTTTGTTAGGGTAATGTAATTTTCCTTTTTCCTATTGTAAGTAGGGAAGAGGATGGTATCTTTGAAGGAGATAGCGAGAGTGGCGAATGGGTTATCTCTGGTGGCTAAGGAGGGCATCAATGGTGCTCGATTGGAAACCCTAATCAAATCCGCTGTCCTCTCCGCCGCGGACGTCGCCGGCCTCACCAAAGGAAACGTCCGTACTATCGAAACTCATAAACCCCCACCCATTTCACGGATTGATGATGATGATGATAGTGCCGGAGGAGGAGGAGGAGGCAGCGTTGTATATTTTACCGATGAAAAATCAACAAATGTAAACCCCCAAATCCATCCCACCACCACTTCTGCTGAATCTCAATCGATTCAATTAGATCCCCAGACTTTGGTGGTGGGAACAGATGCCGCCCCTGCCGCCGCCGCCGCCGCTCATTCTTCAATTGGATTAGATCGAAATGACGATTCCCAGAGTTTGGTGGTGGGTGCAGATGATGGTGCCACCGCCTCCGCCGCCGCTCCTTCAATTGGATTAGGCCGAAGTGATGATTCCCAGATGTCGCCGCCGCCGCCGACCTCGAAGCAGCAGCAGAGGAAGCCCAGGGAGAGGAGAGTTCCTTCAACCCCTTTCTCTAGAGCCATTGGGTATGCCCTAATCTTTCTGATCTTCAAGTTTTTACAACACCCTCCCAATTGTAGAAGAAGAATCTCATTAGACAATTATTATTATTATTGGCTTGAGTTTGTTTATAGTTTTATCCTCTCAAGTATGAATATGAATATGATGTTTGAAGGTTTGCTGGACTTGGAGCTGGTCTAGCATGGGGCACTCTTCAAGAATCTGCAAAGAGGATCGCCTTTGGTACTCCTATCTCACAAGACAACCAAAACGCCCTTTCCCCGTTCTTGTCCGAGAGAAATGCTGAACGTTTAGCTCTTGCCCTGTGCAGAATGCGTGGAGCAGCTCTCAAATTGGGTCAAATGTTGAGTATCCAAGATGAATCTCTTGTACCTGCTCCAGTACGTAAATTAAATATGCTTTTGGATTACAAATTCAATCATATAATTGTATGAAATATTCTGTAAAAGTAAAACTCATGCTATGCTTATAACTTTGATGACTTGTCTTAAAGGCTTTTAGTGTAAAGATCCATATATGCAATATACAATGAGAACCAAGTTGGGCTTGCTATCGAATTGCCATTGCGTAAGAGCAAATTGTGTAATGCAAATTAGGTCTATACTCAATCATTGCCTCTTTAATCCTGGGAAAATCTTTTTTTTTTTTCTTTTTTCCCGTAACCAGTTCTTGGGTTTTTCCAAAAAGTAGTAAAAACTGCTTCTGACATTTTACTATTTTTTCTAACTATAATTTTTGGGTTTTTGATTTAACTGTGCTAGCCCCTATGCCCTTCCAGATCTTGGCAGCTTTGGACATTGTTCGTCAGGGAGCGGATCGGATGCCAAGGAATCAGCTCAACCAGGTTTTGGATGCTGAATTGGGTTCCAATTGGTCATCAAAGTTGACAAGTTTTGACTATGAGCCAATGGCTGCAGCTAGTATAGGACAGGTAATGAAAGTTATGATCTACTAATCTATGCTCATCTTTGATCCTGAATGTGAATTCTGTTTTGTCATTTTCCTTTGTCTTATAAATGCATGTCTTAGGATGTTCTTGGTTTCCCGTGACAATTACGTTAAACATGCATACATATATATACTGTATGTATCTGATAAGTATGTATCAAGTTATACTTTATAATTCTTTCGCCTTCAAGGTATAGAAGATTGTGAGATATACTTCGAAGAAAGCTATAATTTAATTTTGCAGTTCACCTTTATCACATTTCGAGAAACAGGTCAAAACCTTGCTATGCATTTGATTTGCAACCTCCAAAAGATGAAATACAAATATGCAATCTCATATTATTATTGCACTACTTGAAAATGAGTGAATAGTTTCATATAATTCACGGAAAGATTTCTCTCTTAGATTGTATGCTTTTTTGCTGGATGGTGTGGAGTCTCATGTCAATTATGTAGCCGTTGTGGCTATAATCTTAGGACCCTGGGTTCAATAAAATCTCATTCAAAACTGTGTTTTAGGTAATAATGTAAATTTGGAATTATGTTAAGTTTGTATCTCATTAGTAGTAGCCAGTAGGCTTAGATGTGATGAAAGAAGTGATAATATTGAAGGTTCATGACAAGAAGCTGCTTCTGATCCATCAGATCATCTGTATTTTATTATTTTTCTGTACTATGCAATTCTAAATATGGTGGAAAATAGATTTCACAACTAAGACCCTTCACTTTATGGTTTTTGGTGTTTGAGTTTTCTGTTAGTTCATGCAGATGTGAATTTATTGCCTTTGAAGCAAAAAGTATTGTCTCTGCATTCTGTTTTTTTTTTTTTTTTTTTTGAAGGGTTTCATCTCCTGATTCTTTTTAAAACACTTTTAGGTCCATCGTGCTGTCACAAAGGATGGTTTGGAGGTTGCAATAAAAATTCAGTATCCTGGAGTTGCGGATAGCATTGAAAGTGATATTGACAACGTTAAATTGCTATTAACTTATACAAATTTGCTACCAGAAAAAATGTATCTCGACAATGCAATGAAGGTATTTTCCTTTGCTTCGCTTCATGGTGCTTACTTTTTATGAGAACTATATCTTTATATATGATACTTGGGCTCCAATAAAAGTCATATCGGCCTTTGTCCTTTATAATTTTCTTGTTTCTCTTGCAACATCTGAATTTTTTGTCAAAAGTTTACGGTTACAACATATAAGAAATTGACTAGATCTGTGATGCCACCATGCAAGTGTGAGTGTGATATTTTCTGCTTGAATTTCTTGGCAGGTTGCGAAAGAGGAACTTTCTCGAGAGTGTGACTATGAATTGGAGGCCAAAAACCAGAAAAGGTTTCGCAGCCTGCTGTCCGATATGAAAGGATGCTATGTTCCATTTGTTGTGGATGATTTATCTAGTAGAAGAGTGCTAACCACTGAACTAGTCCCTGGTAGTGTGCTTTCTTTTTTATTTCGTATTCTTTTTCTCCAATAAATGACACTTCAATCAGCTTTGTACAAAGATTTATATAAATTCATGACGTATTATGTATTTTGACTATGATGACATTTTTGCTTTCTTCTCATTGCAGGAGTTCCAATAGATAAGGTTGCATTAATGGACCAAGAGACTCGCAATTATGTTGGGAAAAAGCTACTTGAGCTTACTTTGATGGAGTTATTTATTTTGCGGTTCATGCAGGCATGTTATCGTGTTATGGCATGCTTTCTTGTGTTTACCCTACGTCTCTGCTTATCTTCATTTGTTCTTTTTTTGATTCTCCTCGTCTCTTTGCCTTTAATCTCAAGCAGACCGATCCTAACTGGAGTAACTTCTTATATGATGATGCGAAAAAGACGATCAATCTTATAGACTTCGGAGCAGCTAGGGACTATCCAAAACATTTCGTTGATGATTATTTAAGGATGGTGAGATGCGTGATTTATAAGTATCTTTTTTAATAAAAGAAATGATATATTACGTGATTATTATTATTATACATGATAATATTGGAATCATCATCAGGTGGTTGCTTGTGCAAATAGTGACAAAGAAGCGGTGATTGAGATGTCAAGGAGACTTGGGTTTCTTACAGGAATGGAGTCCGAGGTTATGATAGACGCTCACGTGCAAGCGGGTTTTTATTGTCGGGCTGCCATTCTCCAAGCCCGGAGGAGGCTATGATTTTGGGTCGACCAATATTACACAGAGCATATCACACCTCGGGGCCACAATGCTGAGGCACAGGCTGACCCCACCGCCGGAGGAAGCATACAGCCTACACCGCAAGCTTTCGGGTGCTTTCCTTGCTTGCATCAAGCTTCGGGCTGTTGTGCCGTGCAGGGAGCTTCTGCTTCAAGTTTACGACAGCTATCAGTTTGGTGAGACCAAATCTTAGGTGTAGGGTCCACGAGCATGATATGATACGATCAGAATGAATGAATAAATACACATACATGCGCGCGCGATTTTGACGGAGTTTATTATTTTTTTTTTTCTTGCGGATGTAATCGTAGACACTATACTTTTAGGCGTGAGATCTGTTTCTTTTTTAACGCAATTTATGTGTAATGTGTTCGTTGAGTAGAGATGATTAAAAACTGAATTTGGATCCTCTAATGTACTTTCAGAGAGAAATATACACTGTTTGTATGTGTATGCATAAACTCAAGCATATCAATTATATTCTTTAAAAGACTGCTAATGAGGGCTTGAATTTTGTGCCTTATGATTGATTTGGTTAATACTGCAATGCAACCCTTACATATATTTTGTCTCAAGTTGCTGTGGATGCGATCTTTTCAATTGAGTAATTGGTGTAATGGCGCAATTTGGGAATGCTGGAAGAACGAGCTCGCATTAGAAACATGACACTGATACTCTCTGGTTTCCTGACTCTGGAGCAACTGCGCACGTTACAAACGACCTCGCGAACCTGAATGTGGCCTCTGAATATTCTGGAGGGAACAAGCTCCAAATGGGAAATGGGGCTGGAGTGAACATTGCCCACATTGGTAACTCTTTTCTCAAAACTCCTCTCATTTCTAAGACCTTTTTACTCAAGAATCTACTTCATGTTCCCTCAATCACTAAAAATTTGCTCAGCGTTTCCAATTTTGCCTCTGATAATAATGTCTTTTTCGAATTCCATCCTTCTTATTGTCTCATTAAGGATCAAACCACCAAGGCCATCTTACTCAAAGGGACAGTTAAAGATGGACTATATCATTTTCATCTACATACCACAAAGCGAGCTGATTATCATCCCTCATCTGCACCACCTTTTGTCATGCGACCTGCTCAGACTTCTTTCGTTTCAAGTTCTCTGAATAAAGAGCATGTTTCTGATATATGGCATTCTAGATTAGGTCACTCTAGTCAAGATGTAATAGATAAGGCTCTGAAAAGTTTTAATATCCCTTATAACAGTATTAATAAAAGTTTATCTTTATGTTCAGCTTGTATGTTAGCAAAGAGTCACAAACTTCCATTTCCTAATTCTCTTTTTGTTAGTTCCCAATCACTTGAGCTCATCCACTCCGACCTCTGGGGACCTGCCCCTATCAAATCATCGAATGGTTTTCTTTACTACGTGAATTTTATCGACCACTTCAGTAGACATACATGGATTTATCTTCTCAAATCCAAATCCGAAGTTTCAGATGCTTTTGTCCATTTTAAAAATCTTGTTGAAAATCAATTAAACTACAAAATCTAAAATTTTCAATCCGATGGGGGGACTGAATATAAAACTCTTACTAAGGTTTTTCAAGACAATGGCATAAATCATAGGATATCTTGCCCTTACACACCAGAACAAAATGGTGTGTTTGAAAGAAAGCATAGGCACATCGTGGAGATGGGATTGTCCCTCCTTGCTCACTCAAACTTACCTCTCAAATTCTGGGATGATGCTTTCACTACCTCTGCCTACATTATTAACAGAATTCCCTGCAAAGCAAATCTTTACAAAACTCCCCTTGAGTGTCTCTTCAATCAGCGACCTGATTATAACTTTCTTAAGGTTTTTGGCTATCTCTGCTATCCGCACATCAGACCCTATAATTCCCATAAACTTCAATGCAGGTCGCTTCCATGTACTTTCCTTGGTTACAGCACTCAGTATAAGGGTTACAAAATTCTGTTACCATCTGGGAAGGTGATAATTTCCATAAATGTTGTGTTCAGCGAGCATGAATTTCCATACAGGTCCAAACAGATCGCTAACTCTCCACACTATAGTTTGTCGCCTCTACCACCCACACATTCGCAACCACCTCAATATCATACTCTTCCCTTTCCATCCACTCAATCAGACACACCATCCACACCTCTGAACGATGTTCCCACATCTCAGGTCGCCTCAAGATTATCCTTATTGTTGTTGGTTTGACGACCGGGGCTGAACCGTTTCAGAGAAATCAAAACCAGCTCGCTGAGAGAAACCTTGAGC
>BMAC01000320.1:1026023-1093804 GCA_014905375.1 Phtheirospermum japonicum | reverse complement strand
CTAAAATTTTTATTTTTCTAGATTTTTTCGATTTCTTATTTTAAATCCAAAAAAAAAAAAAGGAAACGTGCACGAAACGACCTACAACTGGACCCTCAATGTTTCCGGACGCCGAGACTCACCCCCTCCACTCCCCCCCCCCCCCTTCCTCGTTCGTGAATTCTTGGGATTTCTATTTTTTACTAATTTTCAATTTTCCCGATTTTTTTTCGATTTCTTATTTAAAAAAAAAAAGGAAACGCTTATGAAATGACCAAGATCTGACCCTCAATATTCAAAGACTTCGAGACGGCACCTCTCCCCGTCCCGTTCCGTGAATTCTTAGGATTTGTTTCTTTTTTTACTAATTTTATATTTTTCTAGGGTTTTTTCAATTTTTTATTTAGAAATTCAGAAAAAAATAGGGAAACGCGCACGAAACGACCGACAAACCGACACTCGGTGTTCCGGGATTCTAAGACACACCCTCCACCCCCTCGTTAAATTCACGACGCCCTCGTCGCTTCGCGTTTCAAACCGAACAACTTGATCGATTGATCGTATCTTAGTTGTTGATCGAATTACACGACTTGTGTGGATACGCACATTCTCGTAGATAATTTTTGATCAAAATTGGGTCAAAACTACCCCACTTGCCTGAGATGATATGATTTTCTTCATTTTTATATTTTTTAATATTTTTTTCAATTTTCTTAATTAAATAATAAAATCGAGGGGAGCATTTCCAGTCGGAAAAACTCAAGGGGAGGGCCCTGCCCTTGGTTTTCTTCCGTGGGGAAATGGATCCCCTTGGTTGTGTATTGTTTTAGCAAGTATGGATGTTCATATGAATTCGTTGGTGTGTGCATATATGGATTAGTGTTTTTAAATATCTTGTGTGTGTGCATATATGGATTAGTGTATCGTTTGTTTATTGGTTCAAATTTGAGCATGTTTTGGATGCAGTGTAGAAAAGGAGGGAAGGAACTGTAAATTGCTTCAAATATTTCAAACTTTTGAGAGAGTGGTTGTAATCTTCTTTTGTAAAGATATCAAATTGACCTTGTTTAAGCATGACTTATCTCATATTGATCATCGAGTACCAATAAGATACTCTTGTTTTACATAAACTGAGATTCTTGAACAATGCCCAGGCCCCTGTTTTGCTCAAAATTCTTAAACATAGTTTTAAACTAATGAATAGACTTGGGTAGGGCACAGTCACACTTCAAAATTATATAAAATTGAATAATAAAATATATTTAGTTGGATATTTTCATTAAATATTAGATACAAAATGGGAACTGGTAAGGGGTTTGAGGATGACAAGTTGGCAGTAGAAAGGGACTTGTATTTCATTCAAATTCTCTGTAATTGAGCACATGTCAATGCTGTGAAAATAGGTTTCATTTTGGACGGCTTTGTTTTCTCTGTAATTGAGCTTTTGAAGTTTATTATAGTTGATTAGTGATGATTTGAAGAATTCATCTCTCTATGCTGCTTGCTTTAATCGTCCAAGTTTCATTTACTCGTTTACGAAAATGCCAGTATAATTATTATTCTCTCTTTTCCTTATGAAAAATAAAAAATAGAAACAAATCCCAATAATTCATGAATTGGGCGGGGAGGGGTGCGTCTCGCCGTCTCGTAATATAGATGGTCGGTTGTCAGTCATTTTATGCGCGTTTTCTATTTTTTTTTCAATTTATTTTAATTAAAAAAACCGAAGGGATGCCATTCCCCTCGAAAAAAACCAAGGGTAGGGCCCTCCCCTAGGTTTTTTCCGAGGTGAAAGGCTCCCCTCAGTTTTATTTTTTAATTAAAAGAAATAAAATAAAATATGAAAAAATAGAAAAATCATAAAAATAAAAGAAATCTTATCATCTCAGGCACGTGGGGTGATTTTGACTAATTCTTTATCAAAAAAATATCAACGAGCATGAGCGTATCCACACGTATCGTGTAATTCGACCAACAATCAAGATACGATCGATCGATCGATCATGTTGTTCGGTTTGAAACGCGAAGTAGCAAGGCATCGTGATTTCAACGAGGGGGCAGGGGGTGCGTCTCGACATCCGGAACACGAGGGTTGGTTGTCGGTCGTTTCATGCGCATTTTCTATTTTTTTTCGAATTTCCAAACAAAAAATCGAGAAAAACACTAGAAAAATAGAAAATTAGAAAAAATAAGAAACAAATCCCAAGAATTCACGAATGGGGTGGGGAGGGGTTCATCTCGGAGTCCCGGAACATCGAGGGTCGGTTGTCGATTGTTTCGTGCCCGTTTCCTATTTTTTTCGATTTTAAACAAGAAATCGATAAAAAAATTAAGAAAAATAAAAAATTAGTAAAAAATAGAAACAAATCCCAATGTTTCACAAACGGGGCGGGGAAGGGTGCATTTGGCATCCCAGAACATAGAGGGTCGGTTGTCAGTCATTTCGTGCCCGTTTTCTATTCTTTTTGAATTTATTTCCAATTTTGTTAATTAAAAAAACCGAGGGGAAGCCTTTCCCCTTGGAAAAAACCCGACGGGACCCATTTCCCCTCAGAAATAACCCAAGGACAGGGCCCTCCTCTCGGTTTTTTCCGATGGGAAAAGCTCACCTCGGTTTTATTTTTTAACTAAAAAAATATAAAAAATAGAAAAATCATAAAAATGAAATAAATCCTATTATCTCAGGCACGTGGGGTGGTTTTGACTAAATTTTGATAGAAAAATATCAATGAGCATGTGCGTATATACACATGTCGTGTAATTCGACCAACAACTAAGATACGACCGATCAAGTTGTTCGGTTTGAAACACGAAGCGGCGAGGCATCAAGATTTTAATAAGGGGGCGGGGAGTGTGTCTCGGCATCCTGGATCACCGAGGGTCAATTTTCGGTTGTTTCATGCGCATTTTCTATTTTTTTCGAATTTCTAAACAAAAAATCAAAAAAACCCTAGAAAAATAGAAAGTTAGTAAAAAATGGATACAAATCCAAAGAATTCCCGAACGGGGTGGGGAGGGGTGCGTCTCGTCGTCCCGGAACATTGAGGGTCGGTTGTCGATCGTTTCATAAGTGTTTCATATTTTTTTTAAATAAGAATTCGAGAAAAATCGAGTAAAAATAGAAAATTAGTAAAAGATAAAAATAAATCCCAAGAATTCACGAACGGGGGGAGGGGTGCATCTCTATTTCGAACTTTTTGCACCTACTTTTAATAAAATTTTCAATTTAAAAAGCTCGATCATAAGAGTACGGGATCGCGTATAGGTTTATAAGTTGACTCAAGTCGATCTCTCGAGGAAATCTGATTCGCAAGTTTATTTTATGTTTGCATTTCACGAATAAAAAATTAAATAAAAATAATAGAGGGTCACAAATTTGTTTGGGTGTTTTTAAGAACTAAAATTAATTAAACTACTTAAATCTTGATTATCTAAGCTATGATCTAATTAACTAAATTTAAAAATTATTTAAACTAAGAACTAATTATCTAAAACCTAAGATTATTCTAACTAAGCATTAATTAATTGATTTTTAAAATAATTTAAGAAAACTAGGGTTCTAGAGTTTTGATTCGTCTGCACGATCGCTTGGGAAGACCCAATTGATGGTTCACAACGAATCTAGGCTCTTGACCCATAAGATCTAGCCAAAAACAATCAACATAATAAACCCAACACAATCATGATTCGTCATGGAAGCAATAATTAATTAAACTAATTGAAAACATGCAACTAAATTAAAAAGCTAAGAGAATAATTACTTGCTATTAAAAGATGAACCGCAACGTTTTGGTGAAGAAATTTTGAATCTAAATTAATCTAAGCTATTTAGGATCTAATTTAAACTAATCCTAAAATCTAGAGATTTAAAACTAAAAAGTATGAAAAGAAACTAAAAAAAAAATAACTCGGCACTCGTCGGGGTTGTCAGCCCTTAAGAGGCCTTAGAAACCATAGGGAAAGTAAAAAGTAGGAAAAGTATGCTTAAAAAACGAGTTTGGAGGGGTTTATATTGGTTTTAAAAAACTTGGGGCACAAGAAAACCTAAAAATCCTGAAATTGTGATCGCAGTGGGTGACCCAGTGTCGGCAGTGTGGGCAGCTAGTGTCAGCAGTGCTCGGACATGGACTCGGACACTGGGTATCCCAGTGTCGTCCTGGTACTCAGTGTCAGCTTAAATACTTCAAATCGAGGCCCGTTTTCGTTGAAACTCCACTTGTACACCCATCCTTGACTATGTCCAAATCAAAAATCTTCAAAATACCTAAACTAAACATAAAATTAATTAATTATAGTTAAATTAATATAAAATAAGTTGGAGATAAGAAAATACGAATTTATGCTCAATCTATCAAACTTCCACCGAAATCAACCATAAAAATGAACTAAAACACTAACTAAAATCAAGACAAATCCATATTTATCAACTACCCCACGCTTTATTGGTTTGTTCATCCTCGAACAAAGATAATTTCAAAAACTAACAAGAATGAAAATAAGCTCAAACAAGGAGTCGTGTCGTGCTACATACATAATTTTGAAAATACAAAAACATGTCACGCAACTTCAAACACTCCACCCTTATTACATTATCGCTTCAAAAATCATATTCATGCATCCTCACAAAGGGTAATATATGGGTGTACGCTCAAAAGCACTCAAGTATTTTTTGCATGGGACGTGTAACGCTCAAATCATACAAATACAAGTACAATAAACAAGAACTTGAAGATCAATCTCTTTTCAATCACAAATCAAGTGTGTTATCAACGAAGAATCGGAAAAGGTCTTTACGGGTTGTAATGTAAAGCTCTTTGGATGGGTATTGAATATTTAAGTCGTGTGGCTAAATAACTCACTCAACCTAATCTAATGAGGAAGCAAAGAAAACCTCACTAAACTCTCATAACGTAGCCTTGAAACTTAGGTTATTTCTCAACTCGTAATTCTAAACCGACTTGTCGCTCAAACCACTTAAATAATTTAGAAGCTTATGATATGCTTCTTTGCAACACAACTCTTTCCTCTTAAACATTCGACTTCATAATAAAATAAATAATAAAACTCAACCCTTAATTAGCGTAGGAAATGACTTAACACGATTCAACAAGATTCACCATCATTCTTTTTTTTTATCCCCCTTTTATTCTTTTTTATGGGGTCTTTTTTTTTTTTAAGGATGGTAATCCTTTACAACTCTTTCATAAATTCCTAATAAAAAATTCCATCACACGAATAACCAATAAAAATAACTAACTCCTACCTCACGTTGTTAATGGTTGCATGAGTCGACTAAAAAACGCTCATGGCTATACGAAATGGATTATTTGGCTATGATGGGCTCATTCGAAATTTATAGTGGCTACAAATATATGGATATAGCCGGAACAGGGTTTTATCTATGCCTTATCTTCACTTGCAAAGTTAACTACACTCAGCGGTTTCAAAGAGATCTCAAAACAGAACTCACTCAAGTACATGCAATGATGATAAATACTCAGGCTACTCACTGGCTTTTTGCATGAAAAAGTTTTTAATTGACTCTACTTTTTGGGATTTGCGAAATCAGTTGCATCCAAGTACCAATGTACAATATATAAATAATAATTTTGAAAAATTTATGCACTTATACACGCTCAAACACAAGAACATCAAATCATACTTAGTTAACATCGACAGGCAAGCCAAACAAACACAATTCAGCGCAGAAACAGTGGTCAATCATGTAAAATATTAGATACTACAAAACAACGACTTCAAATTGCACAACTATGAATCATAAATCATACTCAACCATCCCACCCCAACCCCCGAATAATCCGGCAATCTCCTGATTGTCATAAATATAAAAGAAAAGCAAAGCAAATAAGGAAAGGAGTAAGAAAGCGGCCCAGAAAATTTAATTGTCAAGTTTCTCTAAATAGAGATGTGCAATCATCTTTCGTCTTGAATCGAGTGATTGAAAATGACTTGAATAAAATCTATAAAGACAAAAAAAACGAACAAAAACGAACTAACTAGTAAAAAGAAAAGAAAACCAATACTTGGGTTGCCTCCCAAGAAGCGCTTGTTTAACGTCGAATGCTCGACGCCTTCTACGAACGATGCTATCCCGGATCTAAGAAAAGGTGACGATCGTGCCATGCCTTAGTCAAGAGCAGGCAATTTAAATTACAAAGGCGAGCACGGAAAGCAATTCGTAAAACAAAAATTCCAATTCGCTTCGGAGGTCGAAAAAGCGAATAATCTATAACCATGGACATATCAAAAATCAATTCGGGCACGTGGGGATCCAAAATTTTTGGAAATACGAGAAAATCAGTCGAACACAAGAAACGATCATTCACCAATCCAAGCTCCTTTAATTTGCTAACATCCCCCTCAACGTTTTGAAAATTATTTGGAACTAAATTCGGGCATAGGGGTTTGGGAACTTCCTCAACAAAATCATCCACCATCTCTATCTCAATATCATTCAAAGCATGAGGTGGCTCAAAAATAGACTCAGCCTTCGCATCCTCCTCGATTAAATCTTCCACCACTTTAAAATTAAAATCCATTAACGGTTCGGGTGGTATAACAAGAGGCTCTATAAATTCATCTTCTAAAATCGGCTCATCCTCTACATGTCCCTCAAATAAACTTGAATTTGCAACATCCCCCGAAATTTCCAATGGCATGACATGAGGCTCAACAATCACATCCCCTAAGTCGGCACTACGTCTTCTTCCATGCAAAACTCCGGGCTCTCCAATGGAAACTTCCTTTCATCTTTCTCCAATATTTCATCAAAATTTACATCGTCCTTAGCAATGTCGTTCAAATCTATCCCCAAAATGTCCGCCACCCGATTTAAAAATTCGACGTCGTCCTCGACGTCTAAATCATCCAGCACAAGAGGAGTAAATTCATCGAAACTCTCCAAAACCTCCTCGTTACACTCATCCTCCTCTAAACAAGTAGTTGGGATCGAATTCTCTACCTCTAAAAGGGGCTCCACAACATCAAGAATTGGTACCTCATCCTCCTCGTTCGATGATGCTTCCAAATAAGCCATTATTCGAGCACACGACCTCCCTAAACTTTTTGCAATCTTAGATAAGTCATCGTCCATTAATTGCTCAATGTCGTCTTGTTGACAAATGGTCTCAGCTTCTTGAACTTCTTGCCGCGCTAAAAATCGATCATCTTGCTTGTATTCCTCACAGCTAGGATAATAGGAAAATTGGTCGTAAGAAGCATAAGACTCATTGCTCGTATTGTTCCGAATGGCAATACCTTCCTCCAGTGGCTTCTCGTCAAACGTAACTTGGCACATAGACGCCCAATGCCCAAGTGCTACGCAACGGCTACATTCATAGTTCGAGTAGTAATGGTGCCATCTAGGTGTGTAGAATCTCTCCATGAAACATTCGTATATGTCTTCCCACGTTTGCAATGAATCGCGCTCCAAATTTATCAACCAACGCCATGCTTTACCATTTAGTTGCCAGGAAAAGAATCGTCTCTGAATTTGTTCTCTTGAAAGGCCGAGAAGAGCAAAAGTCCGGGTGACTTTTTCGTATTCTTGGATGAACTTCACCGGATCCTCTCTCAGATGCTTATTGAATTCCGGTAGTTGCATAGTACCAAATATCTATTTCATAATCTTTCATCGAAGGGCTTATTGGAATGTCCGGTTGTCGAACAAGAAAGTCGAATGGATTGTCATACTCTTGTTCGACCCACGATTGATAACCTCGACTTCTCGACATTTTTTTTCTTTTTATTTTATTTTAAGTTTTTTTTTTGTTTCTGAAAATTGATTAAAAAAAAACTTTTTTTTTTGTTTTATCTAAGACCAATGGTAGCTCTAGTGGTAGCAGCTACGGTTAGTGTTACCGTAAAGAGATTTTCTCGAAAGATTTTTTTTTTTTAGAAACTAGCTAGAAGTAGCTCTAACGGTTTCAGATATCGCTAAGTCACCGCTAATAAATTCAGTTTTAAAAAAAATTCCAGAATTTTTTTTAATATTCCGGACGCTGAGTCGAAGTTTCAAGAGTTGTACCTTGCATACACAACACTCAACGCACAAGATCAAACCTACCAGATAAAAAAATAAATTATTAAAGATAAACGAAGCAAATAAAAATAATAAAAGAGATCACGAAGGGCAAACACAAAATTCACAACCTAATTAGCTTTCCCCGGCAACGGCGCCAGAATTTCAATTCGAATTTTTTGCATCTACTTTTATTAAATTTGTCAATTTAAAAATATCGCCCGCAAGAGTACTGGCTCGCGTGTAGGTTGATAAGTTGACTCAAGTTGATCTCTCGAGGAAAGCTTATTTGGAAGTTTGTTTTATGTTTGCATTTCACGAATAAGAAATTAAATAAAAATACACACGGTCGCAAATTTGTTTGGGAGTTTTTAAGAACTAAAATTAATTAAACTAATTAAATCTAGATTATCTAAGCTATGATCTAATTAATTAAATCTAAAAATTATTTAAACTAAAAAATAATTATATAAAACCTAAGATTATTCTAACTAAGAATTAATTAATTGAATTTTAAAACGATTTAAGAAAACTAGGGTTCTAGAGCTTTGATTCGTCTCCACGATCGCTTGGGAAGACCCAATTGATGGTTCATAATGGATCTTAGTTCTAGACCCATAAGATATAGTAAAAAACAATCAACATAATAAACCCAACACAATCACAATCACGATTCGTCATGGAAGCAATAATTAATTAAACTAATTGAAAACATGCAACTAAATTAAAAACCGAAGAGAATAATTACTTACTATTAAACTAAGATGAAACGGGACTTTTTGGTGAAAAAATCTTGAATCTAAATTAATCTAAGCTATCTAGGTGGTAATCTAAACTAATCCTGAAACTAGAGATTTAAAATAAAAAAGTATGAAGAGAAACTAAAAAGAACAACTCGGCATTCGTCGGGGTTGTCAGCCCTCGAGAGGCCTTAGAAACCCTAGGAAAAGTAAAAAGTAAGAAAAGTGTGTTTAAAAAACGAGTTTGGAGGGGTTTATATAGGTTTTACAAAACTTGGGGCATAAGAAAACCTAAAAATCCCGAAATTGTGATCGCATTGGATAACCCAATGACAGCGGCTATACCCAGTGTCGACAGTGTGGGCAGCCAGTGTCGGCAGCGTTCAGGAAAATAGAAAAAAATCCCAAGAATTAGTAAGAATTAGAAATAAATCCCAAGAATTCACGAATAGGGCGAGGAGGGGTGCGTCACGGCGTCCCAGAACATAGTGGTTCGGTTGTCAGTCATTTCGAGCGCATTTCCTATTTTTTTTCGAGTTTTTTTTAATTTTTTTAATTAAAAAACCCGAGGGGAATCCATTTCCCTCGAAAAAAAATCGAAAGGACCCATTTCCCCTCGTAAAAAAATCGAGGGTAGGGCCATCCCCTCATTTTTTTCCGAGGGGAAAGGCTCCCTCGGTTTATTTTTTAATTAAAGAAAATAAAAGAAATATATAAAAAAATAAAAAAATCGTAAAAATGAAACAAATCCTATCATCTCAGGTACATGGTGTGGTTTTGACCCAATTTCGATCGAAAAATATAAACCAGCATGTGCGTATCCACATGTGTCGTGTAATTCGACCAACCAAGATACGATCGATAAATCAAGTTATTCGGTTTGAAACGCGAAGTGGCGAGGTATCGTGATTTTAACGATGGGGTGGGGGCTGCGTCTCAGCATCCCGGAACACCGAGGGCTGGTTGTTGTTCGTTTCATGCACGTAACCTATTTATTTCAAATTTCTAAACAAAAATCGAGAAAACCCCTAGAAAAAAGAAAATTAGCAAAAAAAAGAAACAAACCCCAAGAATTCACAAACGGAGCGGGGGGGGGGGGGGGGGGGGTGTCTCGGCATCGAGGGTTTGTTGTTGATCCATGTGAAGGATGCATATTCGGGAAAATGTGTTGTCTACCATTTCCAAAAATCTCGTTCAGGGCAAAGGCGCCTCTCGAACTTGTGCATGCTGACATTTGTGGACCTACACAAACTCCTTCACTTAAGGACAATAGATACTTCTTGATATTTTTCGACGATTAAACCAGGATGATGTGAGTGTACATATTGAAGCATAAATCTGATGCTTTTTCGAAGTTTCTTCAATTTAAAAAATCGGTGGAAAATCAAAGTGGCAGTAAAACCAAAATTATTCGAACAGATCGTGAAGGAGAATTCATTGGAAGATCATTCATGGATTACTGCAAAGAAAAAGGAATCCAACGATAACTAACAATTCGATACAGCCCCCAACGAAACGGAGTGGCCGAGCACAAGAATCGAACTATTGTTGAAATGGCACGCAGCATGATGACAACAAAAGGACTTCCAAAAACATTCTGGGCAGAAGCTGTGCTTACAACAGTCTACATTTTGAGTCGCTCTCCGACAAAGGCGATTCCGAATAAAACTCCATATGAGGCATGGTATCAAAGGAAACCACACGTACACCATTTTAAAGATTTTGGTTCCATAACATACTCTCATATTCCATCTCATAAAAGAGAGAAATTTGATGACAAAAGTGAGAAGCTTATTTCTATTGGATATAACGACGAGTCTAAAGGATATCGTTTGTTAAATCCAAAAAGTAACAATCTGGTTGTCTCTCGAGATGTGATATTTGATGAGAAACAGTCTTGGAGTTGGGAAGAAATGAAGGTCATGCACCCGATCCAAGGGAAGAAATTTGATACCGGAGAAGCTTCCAATTCCTCCGCGGATTCAAGTGCAGATTCACCAGAAATCATTGGTGATTCTTCTCCAAGTCCGGCCAGAAAATATAGAAGTTTAGCAGACATCTATGCAACCGTAAACGTGGCACTTTATGTAAATGAACCAGAAACTTTTGTAGAAGCCTCCAAAGAATATGTCTGGCAGAAAGTTATGGATGAGGAGATATCAAGCATCGTGAAAAATGGAACATGAGAGTTTGTTGATCTTCCTAAAGGCAAAAATGTGATCGGAGTAAAACGGGTCTATAAGATTAAGCTGAATGAAGATGGGTCAATACAAGAACACAAAGCTCGATTAGTTGTGAAAGGATACTCGCAACAACCTGGAGTCGATTTCAACGAAACATTTGCACCTATTCTTCGAATGGAGATAATTCGAATTATTCTAGCTCTAGCATCATAATTAGAATTGCCGATTTATCAACTGGATGTCAAGTCTGCATTTCTTAATGGCGAATTGCTGGAGGAAGTTTATATCCAACAACCTGATGGATATATTGTTGAAGGGAAAGAGGACAAGGTGTATCGCCTCAAGAAAGCTTTGTACGGGTTAAAACAAGCACCTCATGCATGGAACACCAGGATTGATGGTTATTTTCAGAAGCTTGGCTTTCTTCAAAGTCCAAGTGAAGCTTCATTATACATAAAGAAAGGTGCGTGCAATGATTTTCTCATTGTCTGTCTTTATGTTGATGATTTAATCTTCATGGGATCTAATCCGTCTATGGTGCAAGAATTCAAAGAAAACATGATGAGAGAATTCGAAATGACAGATTTGGGATTAATGAAATTCTTTATTGGATTACAAGTTCGGCAATCAAAAGGAGAAATTTTTATTTCTCAAGAGAAATATCTTGGAGAATTGTTAAAGAAATTTCAAATGAACAATTGCAAGCCAATCTCCACTCCACTAGCAGTCAATGAAAAATCGAGAATGGATGATGGAGCAGAAAAAGTTGATGCAAGCACATACAGAAGTTTAGTTGGGTCCTTGATTTACCTAACAAACACAAGACCTGACATTGTTCATGCAGTCAGTTTGGTCTCAAGATTTATGCATGATCCAAGCAAATTACATCTTGCAGCAGCAAAGAGAATTTTGCGCTATCTTCAAGGATCGAGAAATTTTGGAATCAAGTATATCAAAGAAGAAGAAAGCAAGCTCATCGGTTACACCGATAGTGATTGGGCCGGATCATTTGATGATCGCAAAAGCACGTCTGGATACGTTTTCTCTTTGGGATCAAATATCATTTCCTAGTCATCAAAGAAACAACCAACAGTTTCACTCTCATCGGCCAAAGCAGAATATATCGCGACAAATGAAGCTTCTTGTGAAGCGGTGTGGTTAAGAAAGATCCTAGTTGATGTTCATCAAAAGAAGAATGGTGCAACTACAATATTTTGTGACAACATGTCTGCCATTGCAATGACAAAGAATTCGGTTTTTCATGCAAGATAGAAGCATATCAAAATTCGTCATCACTACATTAGAGAGCTTGTGGCAAAAGAAGAAATTCAATTGGAATTTGTCGGCACCAAGGAACAACTTGTAGACAGCTTTACCAAATCAGTAAGTTCCGAGTCACTTGCTCATTTTCGTGATCACTTTTGGATTAAAAATTAAGAAGGGATGTTAAATGGATAATTTGTATCCAAAGTGATGATCAAACTACCCATCAATAAAAGATTCAAGAAGAAAAAGAACTTGGTCTCATTATTGAAGTTCATGAACTAGAATTAATATTAGATGCATGAATTATAATTTATTTCTAGTCCAAGTGTCTCTGTAATTATCAAGGATGTAATCCTATAAATAGTTGTCATTCTCTCCTGTTTGAGGCATGAAAGTGTTCAAGACATATTTACTACATACATAATATTTTTCCAAATTATAGTATTCTTGTTCACTTAATTCATCACAAACCCAACAAAACAAGCATTGACCTTATTTGTCAAAATGAGATCTTTAAGTGGGTGAGGGCTGTCTATTTATAGATCCATGATTGATGATTACGGGCTACGGCCCAACATGGAACATTACTTGTGCATGGTGGACTTGCTTAGTAGGGCGGGCCTGATCGATGACGCGTGCAACTTCATAAGAACAGTCGTGCCCGAGGAGCCGGATGGTAATGTTCTGGGATGCCTTATCGCTACTTGTCGAGTTCACTGCAAGGCCCAACTTCCAATTGATCTTCTAGAAGAGATTCTGAAAGATAAGCTGGGAGATTTCGGATACCATATCCTCGTCGACGAAGAAATGGAAAGACTCGTCGAGGGTTAGAGCCCTGATAAAGGAGAAAGGATTGAGAAAAAAAAGTGGAACGAGTCATATACAGATAGGTTACTGCACGCATGTGTTTGATTCTAGGGATAAAACGCATCCGGAGTTATTAAGAGATATTATTTTATTTGATATTATTTGATTCTTGTATTAATTATTTTATTATCTTTAGTATATTATATATTATATTATTTGATTCTTGTATTTAATGTACCTTGTATAAATACCTCCTTTGTAATGATAATGTTCACTAATTCATTCTATCACTCTATTCTTACATGGTATCGAGCCTCTAGGGTTTTTCGTTACACCCTACAACCGGCACCTATTTTTTTTCCTTCCCACGTTTTTTTTCCAGCAAAATGGCTGCGGTACCAGACGTAGTCTCAATCAACGCTTCTGCGCAAATTTCATTAAAGCTTGATTCGACCAACTAAACTTCTTGGAAGTTTCAATTCGAGGCGCTACTTGCCGACTATGAATTGACTGGCTACATCGATGGTACCCTGCCCTGCCCACCTCCATCCACTATAACCGGAACAACATCAACACCGAACCCGAGATATTAGCTTTGGGTTTTCCAGGACAAGCTCCTCCTCTCGACAATCATTGGATCTCTCACGCCATCGCTAATCCCTTTCATTGCCACAGCCAAAACGTCTAAGGCCACGTGGGATATCCTTGCCAACACGTATGGGCGCCCCTCTCGTGGTAGGATCTTGGCGCTCAAAAATCAGTTATAAAACCCGGTCAAGGGTACCATCACACAATTCTTACATGGCATCAAGGTCACGGTGGATGAACTCGCTTCACTAGGATCCACTATAGATTTGGAGGATATTGTTCTCAAAGTCCTCAATGGCCTCGACGATCAATATCGTGAGTTATCAAATGCCATTCAAGCTCGCAAAACACCGGTGTCGTTCGACGAAATTCATGAAAAGCTTTTAAATTTTGAGGCCCAACTGCTCACTCGTCCCGCTGCGGTTAGTCCCCAGCCACTCACTGCATTCACCGCTGGCCGCTCCCCGAGGCCTGGCAACTTTGGTCGTGGTGGCCACAATTTCTCACGTGGCCGGGGAAAGGATTTCGGAGGTCGCAATCCAACGCTCAAAGATTCCAAGCTGCCAATAGTTCATATAACCCTAACCCTCGCCCGTACAAAGGACGGTGTCAACTCTGCGAGGAGCCAGGCCACTCGGCTAAATGGTGCCCCAACTTCAACTCCCAACCGTTTGTTGCACATGGAGTTTCAACTCAGCCCACAGCCCGCCCAACCACAGCTCCACCGTTTGCCCACACCGCTGCTCACCCACTGGCATCTGCTTCTGAGAATTGGATTCTTGACTCCGGCGCATCACATCACATCACTACTGACCTCGCAAATCTCTCACTTCATTCGCCATATGAGGGTCAAGATGATGTTATCATTGGTAATGGTTCGGGTTTATGTATTACTCATGTTGGCACGTTACGTACTACGTCGCCTTTTAATTTTGAGAATACTCTTTGTGTCCCATCGATGATTAAAACACTTATATCTGTTGCTCAACTATGTCATAATATTGATGTTGTTTTTCATGGTTCTGGATTTCAGGTGAAGGATCATCGCACAGGGACCATCATCCTCAGCGGCCTCAGTAAAGATGGGATATACCACTGGCCTCGCACCTCGGGATATATACCTTCTGCCCTCACGACAACATCTAAAGTGTCTTTCCTGTGGCATCTACGCCTTGGTCACCCATCATCTCATATGTTACATCACTTAGATACCTCTTCTAAGTTGTTTCCAAGCTCTTTTTCAACCGACACTTGTATTTCGTGCAAGGTGAATAAAATCCACAAACTACCATTTAAAGATTCTAGTTTGTCGTCGACTTCTCCGTTGGAGTTAATTTTTTACGATGTTTGGACATCTCCTATTTTGTCGAATGATGATTTTAGATATTATGTTATCTTTGTTGATCATTTCACTAAGTATGTTTGGTTTTATCCTTTACGTCGCAAGTCGGACGTATTGATGACATTGACTCAGTTTACAACCTTAGTTGAAAATTATTTTGCGCGTTCAATTATCTCGTTTTACTCGGACAATGGAGGTGAGTTTCTTGCCCTTCGTCCTATTTTTACTTCTAGTGGCATCACACACCTCACCTCTCCTCCTCATACTCCTGAGCACAATGGGTATGCCAAACGACGACATCGATATATAGTTGAAACTGGTTTAACTCTTCTTCATCAAGCCTCTATACCGCTCACCTTTTGGCCGTATAGTTTTACTACGACTGTATATCTTATAAATCGTATGCCTAAGACTAACCTCTCTATGTTCTCTTCGTTTGAGCGTATATTTAGTCGTCCACCTAATCTTGCTAAACTACGCGTCTTTGGATATCTTTGTTTCCCCTGGCTCCGCCCTTACTCTAATCACAAACTCGATAATCGGTCTCGACCTTGTGTTTTCCTTGGTTACTCGCAAACTCAAAGTGCCTACCTATGTTATAATCCATCCTCATCTAACGTGTTTATATCTCGTCATGTTGAGTTTGATGAGTCGGTCTTCCCTTTTTTGTATTTTGCATAAATCTGATGATCCCTCCTCATCTGCTCAATCTTCCAATCGGACACTGCAGAATTCCGGTCGGACAAAACCCACTGCCCTCCCGTCCTATCGGATAACAGGTCCTTCCGATCGGATGAAACCTCCTGTTCCTCCGTCCGATCGGATAACATGCCACTTCGATCGGACTCTGCTCAGCATCTACACATTTCGGTGCTTGTGGTTTCCCCATCTCCTGTGGCTGCACCCCCGGACGACGTCCCTGCACTGACTGCTGCGTCACATGCTTCACCGCCTCACTCAACGTCTATAACCGAAAATCCACCTCTGCCCCTGGTGGCCCCTCATCCAATGCACACTCGGTCAAAGAATCAGATTCACAAACCCAATACTCGGTATGCTCTTGAAGCTTCTGTTTCCTTATCTAATGTTGAGCCCTCTAATATCACTCTTACGTAATCATACTTGGGATCTTGTGCCGCCTGATTCATCACTTAATGTAGTTGGTTGTAAGTGGGTTTTCGTGTAAAACATAACCCGGATGGATCTCTGGACCGTTTAAAGCTCGACTTGTGGCTAAGGGTTTTCGCCAAAGGCCTGGTGTTAACTTCTTCGATACATTTAGCCCAGTTGTTAAACCGACTACCGTTCGCCTTATTCTCAGTGTTGCCTTATCTCGAGGATGGTCACTTCGTCAACTCGGTGTCAATAATGCTTTTCTTCAAGGTCGTCTAAAGGAAAAAGTTTACATGGCACAGCCACCCGGTTTTGTTGATGTCAAGTACCCAGGTTATGTATGCAAGCTTAATCGTGCCATATATGGTCTCAAGCAGGCACCTCGTGCCTGGTATGTAGAACTTAAACAGTTCTTAGTTGACATGGGCTTCGTCGACTCGCGGTCGGATACATCTCTATTTGTTTTTCGTCACTCGGGTATTACAGCTTACTTTCTTGTGTACGTGGATGATTTAATTCTCACGGGCAGCGACTCAGCCTTTCTCAATCGTGTTGTCGATGCACTTGCCACTCGTTTTTCGATTAAAGACTTGGGCGCTCTCTCCTATTTTCTTGGCATTGAAGCCTTGTCTGACTCCCACGGCTGTATTTTATCTCAACGCAAGTATATCACTGATCTCCTAGCACGACATGGTATGCTTGATGCGAAACCGGTTCCTACACCGCTTGCACCAACCACACGCCTTCGATTGGCCGACGGCTTTGGGTTAGTCGGCTCTACACGGTATCAGAAAGTTGTTGACGCTTTACAGTACCTTCTAATTACTCGTCCAGATATTGCGTTTGCGGTCAATAAATTCTCACAATTCATGGACTCTCCTACTATTATTCATTGGGGAGCAGTAAAACGACTTCTTCGGTACCTGAATGGTACTCGTCATGTTGGGCTTCGTCTTCGTCCTCACCAATCGTTTGATCTTCATTGCTTCTCTGATGCTGACTGGGGAGGGGAAAGCGATGATCGCTCGTCTACTGGTGCCTATGTTCTCTTTTTGGGTTCTAATCCGATCTCTTGGAGCTCCAAGAAATAACGCTCGATTGCTCGGTCCTCGACAGAAGCCGAATATCGGGCCATTGCGGCAGCTTCTGTTGAAGTTCAATGGCTTCGGTCGCTTCTAAGTGAGTTACATGTGGAGCTACCTTCTACTCCAGTGGTGTATTGGGGCAACTTACGTATGTGATAATCCAGTGTTTCACTCACGTATGAAACACATAGCTATAGATTTTCACTTTGTTCGTGATCTGGTTCAGTCTTCTCAGCTGCGAGTTTCTCATATCTGATCAGCTAGCCGATGCACTAATGAAGCCACTACCATCTCCTCGTCTTCGTCTACTCATGTCCAAGATTGGTATTTTTGACGGCGCACCATCTTGAGGGGGCCTATTAAGAGATATTATTTTATTTGATATTATATTATTTAATTCTTGTATTAATTATTTTATTATCTTTAGTATAATATATTATATTATTTGATTCTTGTATTTAATGTACTTTGTATAAATACCTCCTTTGTAATGATAATGTTCACTAATTCATTCCATCACTCTATTCTTACGGGAGTTCGAAAAAATACAACAAGTCCTGGGATTATTGGTCTCGGAGATGAAGGAAGAATGGGTCATGACTTGGATAATCTCTTCAAATTAATTGTTTGCTTAGGATTATTAATTGATTATTATTGGTAATTGCCTGTAACTTTTGCCCTAAATTGTAGAGTAGTTTTTAGAATGTAATATGTATCTGTAAAACACCATTCACAAAAGAAAAGGAAATAGATTAATCATCCATGACTATTTAACCATGTGCACGTGAGCTCACCACCCAAACCACAATATCCCAGCTAAAACTTCAGTGTTCTGTGCTCATGTAGGCAGATAATGTGACTAGGAACATATTAAAGTTTTCTCATCAGATACCTAAGAGCTATGTAAATTTTGAAAATATAGGACTTGGTACTGCTAGGAGAAGGCAATTATTAAATTTATACTCTTATATTTATTTATTTATTTATATATAACTTTAGTAATGAAAAAATAAAAACTCTAAAGATAGTAAAAAGGATATCATTTTTATAGAAATTGAGACTTATATAGGCTAATATTAATGAAAGAAGAGTATACCATTTTTATCTTTAAAAAATATTAAGAATAAAAATATATAATATCAAAATAATTATGTTGATAAAAAATAACTTCCTTATAACTAAAAATAATGTTTATGTAGAATTGGTAAATAATTTAGTACGTAAAAAATATTTTACCAAGCAAAATGATTATTTTTAAGTTTAACCTTATATCAACCAATTAAAAAAATATCTAGAAAAATATCAATTAATTAATTACCGCCAACCTAAGTAATTAAAAAATTAGTTGGCGAATTAAATATAATAAATATGCATGGCTTATAATCATGAATTAACTAATTATAAATGGCTTATAAAATTAGTTTGGAAAATTGCATTTGAATCTCCACATGACATATGGCCTATTATTTATCTTTTTTCATAAAATGGGCAAAACAGCCCATACGATTGGGAAGAATACGGAAAGAAAAACAGTAGCGTGGGTCATGAGAAAAAGACATAAATGCCCCTGCAGTTGAAAAATAAAAAGCTGTCATAATCCTCCCCTACTACTACTATCTCAATTCCAATTGCCTCAGCACCGCCATTCTCTCTTTCGTTAAAACTGCTCTCCGCTGTCCATCTCCTCTTTATTTTGTTCATGTGAAGCTGAAAACCAAAAAGCATCATGAGCAAACAAAGAAGAGATGGACAACCAAGAGCAGAGCAGATCCACAATTCTATCAACACTTTAAACCAAACCAAAGAGAGAAGGCTACTCAAACTGCTCTCCGCTGTCCATCTCCTCTTTATTTTGCTGGAAAATCTTAAGAGATATATACGAATATTACTGGAAAATCTTAATTGGACTAAAACACCCTTTAACTGTAACATTTTTAATGGCCAAAAGTAACTACACTAACTGATCTTACATTTATATCTTTCTCGGTGAAATTGTACAGGGAATTGAGGTAACTTACATTTCAATCGCAGCAGGGTAGTTTTGATGACAACAGTGATGTAGCAGATTTGTGAGGTTGATTAGTATGGACGTCACGACTGGTAAGTGAAATAAATTTTGATAAGTGTTCGTTGAAATTATCTTTCCGCCCAAAGAAAGGAAATAGGATGTTATGTCAATTATCCCAATTTTCTTATTTTTCTAACTTACGTTGGAAGTGCTTGCAAAATTTAGTAAATTGGTTAATTGTTGGTGAAACTTATTAGATAATGAGATGCCATTTTCATTTTTGTCTATTTTTTACTTGGTGAATGTATTTTCACCAGCTAATATTATGATTTCTATACTTTTCTGTTTCTTTATTGCTACTATTTCACTGTGTTCTAATTAATTTCGGGATTGATATGTTTTAGTTATTGAAGCCTTGGAAGCTTAGAAATGGTTGCTTTTGTGAGTTTGCTGAGAGTGATCGTTGGATGTTGGCTAAATAGCTATATTTGATTACTGCATCAATATTTGTCGGATTTTTTTTTTTTTAATGTTCATCTTTGCTATTATAGTTTCTCTTGTTTTGAAATCAGCCAACTTGTTAACCAAATACTCAAGCGCAAGGTTAAATATCCAGCATAAGCAATGCGTCAAGAAAAGTGAAATGCAATTTGTTTTGTTTGTAGGCCTTTCAACTTTTCTGTTGACAACAAAATATGAATACTTATAAAACCGTATTAGTATAGGTTTTCTTGCATCATGATTTGGCAGGTCCACACTTTTCCAATTCCTCGACCTCAAAGCTCCCAAAGAATAGATATCAACTCATTTAATCTCATGGCGTACATTGGGATTAAGAACTTAATGTAAAATAGTGGTCTTGCATGGGTCACTCTTCAGGAATCTGCAAAGAGGATTGCCTTTGGTACACCTATCTCACAAGACAACCAAAACGCCCTTTCCCCGTTCTTGTCCGAGAGAAATGCTGAACGTTTAGCTCTTGCCCTGTGCAGAATGCGTGGAGCGGCTCTCAAATTTGGTCAAATGTTGAGTATCCAAGATGACCTGCTCCAGTACGTATATTAATATGCTTTTGGATTACAAATTCATGCATATAATTGTATGACATATTCTGTAAAAGTAAAACTCATGCTATGCTTATAACTTTGATGACATGTCTTAAAGGCTTTTAGTGTAAAGGTCCATATATGCAATATGCAATGAGAACCAAGTTGGGCTGGCTATCGAATTGCCATTGCGTAAGAGCGAATTGTGTAATGCAAATTAGGTATATACTCAATACTTGCCTCTTTAATCCTGGGAAAATCTTTTTTTTTTTCCCGTAACCAGTTTTTCCAAAAAGTAGTAAAAACTGCTTCTAACATTTTACTATTCTTTCTAACTATAATTTTTAGGCTTCTGATTTAACTGTGCTAGCCCCTATGCCCTTCCAGATCTTGGCAGCTGTGGACATTGTTCGTCAGGGAGCAGATCGGATGCCATGGAATCAGCTCAATTGGGTTCCAATTGGTCATCTATGTTGACGAGTTTTGACTATGAGCCAATGGCTGCAGCTAGTATAGGACAGGTAATGAAAGTTATGATCTACTAACCTATGCTCATCTTTGATCCTGAATGTGAATTCTGTTTTGGCATTTTCCTTTGTCTTATAACTGCATGTCTTAGGATGTTCTTGGTTTCCCGTAACAATTACGTTAAACATGCATACATATATATACTGTATGTTTCTGATAAGTATGTATCAAGTTATACTTTATAATTCTTTCGCCTTCAAGGTATAGAAGATTGTGAGATATACTTCGAAAAAAGCTATAATTAATTTTGCAGTTCACCTTTATCACATTTCGAGAACAGGTCAAAACCTTGCTATGCATTTGATAGTTTCATATAATTCACGGAAAGATTTCTCTCTTAGATTGTATGCTTTTTTGCTGGATGGTGTGGAGTCTCATGTAAATTATGTAGCCGTTGTGGCTAAAATCTTAGGACCCTGGGTTCAAACGGAACATTGGGAAACCAACTTGGCGATAACGTAATCAAAGGAAAAACAATATCTTCAAAAGTATTCTAATTATAAGGTACAAGTCTACTGCCTCTATTTTTAGTTATATCTATATCAGCATCTGATACAAACTTGATGTGTGTCTAATTGTTACTATTTATTATTTTTTTTTGTTATTATGTTTTTGGTATTCTCGAGATCAACCAACTCATTGTTTTTCTTTCATTATAAAATTTAAACCAGATAATAAAAAAAGGAAAGGAAAAGAAATCTGTTTGTTAATTCTTTTGTATTTAGGACAGGCCATGGTCAATCGTGTGGGCTACAGCCCTGAGATTAGTCGCGGAGTGTCGGTCAAAATGGCAGAGAAAAATAAAACCCATCATCAAACATTGAGAAGCTACCAACAAGTCACGTTGCCGCCACCACGACCACCGATAACCCTAGGCCATGCTACCTAAATCAAGCAGCACCATAATTAGCATGACCACCGCACCAGCCACGACTCTACTCTCTAGTTCATCACCGGCCACCACCGCACTAGTTGTGCTCCTTCAAAGTTCCCTAATCAGCAAATTAGGTCTATATTAGGTAAATGTTAGATCTATTTGCCGTGTTTTTATCTTTCTTAATTGTGCATTTTTTGAAACTTCTAGAGGACTCAACTGGTAAATTCTGGGGCTCAAAACTTCTTTCATGTTTTTTAACCTCACAGTTAAATTAGAGTTTTCTAGGCATATTTGAGTGGTTGTGAATATATATAGATCGATGTGCGTTTCTTATAGATATTTTATATTTTCTCATCTTAATTATGCTCCAAAGCTCATAGCTATCGTTTCTAAAAAACAAGTTTATTGWTCTGCTCATTWTGTGTTTAATAAATTARTTGTTGTGTTTATTGGCTATGTMGTGACCATGGTTTTAATCTATTATGTCATTTTAGTATATTTTTCTCAGACYCTTTATGGGTTGTCTCTGTTTWTGAGCCGACGTAAAAGGCTTTTTCATTCAGAAGGTTGTGCTTGRTATTGTGGATATTACAGTAAATTGAAAAGGTTATTATCCCAATTACAAGCAACTAACAAAATTATCAAACTTGACGAGGAWAGGGAGTTTCTAAGAACGATACATTGTGATTCTTACCTCTCTTTTTTMGACTTTTTTACCATTCTCGAAACTTACAAAGTTTGTTGTTTTCTTCTCTTTAGGTGATGGTGTTGATATTCAGGCAGCTCTTGCTGAGTGGACGGGGCAAAGGACTGTTCTAGATGTATGGGGTATCCGTAATTTAAAAGATAGTTGTTTTTTGTTTTGTTTTGTTTTCCTTTAATCAGGTATAATTTTTGGGATACTTTTGTAATTAGACTAAATTCCAAGTGGACATTTTTTTTGTTTTAGCTTTCTCTAATATTTAATTTCATGAAATACTTGTTTTTGTAAGTGCAAAACTATGCATTCTAATGTCATGTTGTTGTTGTTGTTGTTGTTGTTGTTATTATTATTGTTATTATCATCATCGTCATCGTCATCATCATCATAATTGGTTGCAAATGGGTTTTTAAAACAAAGAGAAACACCGATAGATCAGTTGCTAAACACAAAGCACATTTGGTTTCTCAAGGTTTCTCTCAGCGAGCTGGTTTTGATTTCTCTGAAACGTTCAGCCCAGTTGTCAAGCCGACAACGATAAGGATAATCTTAAGCATTGCAGTTTCTTGTGGATGGGATGTTAAGCATCTTAATATTAATAATGCATTCCTACATGGCGACCTGCAGGAAGTGATTTACATGAAACAACCTCTTGGTTTTGAACAAAAAGACAAACAACTTGTATGCAGGCCCACCAAAGCCATTTATGGGCTTAAACAAGCCTCTAGAGCATGGTTCGGGAAGATTCAATGAATACTCCAAGATCTTGGATTTACAGGTTCAAAAGCTGGTGATTCTCTTTTTTACAGGTTGAAAAATGGGTCAAGAATTTATCTCCTCATCTATGTGGATGACATACTGATCACAGGAAGCGATGAGAATGAGGTCGCATCGGTAGTTGCCAACTTGAAGAAGGTTCTATCATTTAAGGAACTGAGCAATGTTAAACAGTTTTTGAAAATCCATTTTACCTCATCCGCTGATGAAATGCATTTAAGTTAAGGGCAATACATAAGAGAACTTCTCAAGAGAGCTAATATGCTATCATGTAAGACGGTTCCCACTCCAATGATTACTTCAAAAAACCTATCCAGATTCAAGGGGAGCAGCACGGGCATAAGTGCTACCCTTTACAGAAGTCTAGTCGGAGGTCTACAATATGTTACTATTACGCAACCTGAAATATCCTTTAGTGTCAACAAAGTTAGTCAATTCATGTCTAATCCCTTAAACACGAGTTGGCGAGCACTGAATTGAATTCTGAGATATTTTGCAGGCACTATTGAATATGGGTTGAGAATAACAAAAGCTCCAAATTTTCATCTGACAAGTTTTTCTGACTCTGATTGGGCTGCCGACCTCGATGATAGGAAGTCTATTAGTGGTTCCTGTGTCAATCTTGGCAATAATCTTGTGTCATGGAGTTCAAATAGGGTTTTGTGTCGAGGTCAAGCACTAAGGCAGAATACAGGAGTTTGGCGAACACTGCGGCAGAAATGACCTGCATAGACTATTTGCTCAAGAAATTGAAAATCGGATCAGGTCGCACACCTACCGTTTGGGTAGATAATCTGAGCACTGGCTTCAAATCATGTCCTACATGAAAGAACCAAGTATATTTAACTTGATCTTCATTTTGTTAGAGACAAGATTCTTTCACAACAGCTCGCAGTACAACATGTCCCTTCTTCAAAGCAGATAACTAATATTCTGACGAAGCATTTAAGCGAGTAATTCTTCACCAAGCTCAGAAACAGATTGAGAATCATATCTAAGAGCTCGTTTGAATTGAGGGGCCGTGTTAAACAACACTATAAGTCACAGCGACCTGTTGGGAACAGGTCGCGTGACTATGTAACGACATGGCGACCTGATAACTTCAGGTCGCACGATTGGCGACCTATTGGAGTCAGGTCGCACATATTGCAACCTAATGTGATCAAGTCAAGTGATTATCGACCTGTCAGGTCGGCATCAGAAATCTGCATGGAGCCTACATCACGTCGGATGACGACAGCTCTAACATAGTACAATCCAGTCTACTACAGCTGCCAATGATACTGTAGTAATGTTAGCTACACGATCTTAGCTATCTGTTATCATATGTATTGTGTCAAATCTGACCATAGAATCTAGGGCAACCCTAGTTAGCTATGTTGTTATAAATAGCCGTGTATTTCATTAATGTGATGTATGAAAACATTTTCCCAAATATATATACAATACATTCTCATCTCAAAATAACTCGCTTTTCGTTATATCAACTCGCTATGAGCTCGCAATTTTTCTTTCACAAAATCTTTTGCTAAGATTAAATGGATCTTCACTAAGCTCATTAACTCTAGCAATAATCTACAGAATTCAAAAACGTGGACTCATCTATTCTATCATACATATGCAAGAAGCATTTGGTACTTATAAGCAGTGTTCTAAAAATCGAAGTAGGCGCTAGGCGGCCCTCTACAGCTTAAGATTTTCTCTGGGCGGTGAATTAAGCGCCCGAGGGAAAAATCGGCACCTAGGAGCTGATTTTTATTTTATTTTATTATATATACATATATATATATATATATATATATTTTATTTTTATTTTTTTTTTTTTTTTTTTTTTTTTGCAATTTGATGTTTGGTGTGTTCATTTGTAAGTGAAGATGATACAAAATTTTGAGAAATTATTCAATTTTATTGTTAGAAGTTAGAAATACTTAAACCTAATAATGTAGATACAGTGTTTGATGAAAGTTCATGAGAAGAACTTTGAAAAAAAATAGTTGATTTTTGTTGATGATAAGCTTATAAGAATAATGATTGTAATTTTATTGTCATTTAGTTATATTTTGACTTGTTGTTTAATAATAATGCTTAAAGGAAAGACACCAAGAAAATGAAATTAGTGATAAGAAATAGCTCTTTTAAAGTGCTAAATAGCCATGGAATTGAAAAAAAAAATATCAAATAGATTTATAGTCACATTTTATATTTCACATATTACATCAACCACTATATACAACCACTATATACATATCAACTACATTTGAAAATTATACACAGAGAATGAACAGGAGAATTTACATGTAAATCACGTCAAAAGCAACTTAAACCCGCGCATGATCAATGTGGCTGAGATCGTATGCCGTCACCCCACACGCATACATTCCTGCTCTCCCTTCGAGTTTCGACTTAAAACGACTCCTTTTGTCTGCTCATCGTATTGTACAACTAGAGCTCCTTCTTTATCTCTCGAGAACTATTACTAAATTATTCAAATAAGTATATTTTGTATTTAGAGATAAGGAATTACCTTGAGAGTTGACAGATTTCTAGAACATTTCAACTCCAGCGTTTAAGTCTTTGACTACATGTAGATATAATAGTGCAGATACTATTTTATTATTTCTTGAAATTCTTGTTACTAAATAAAAACCAGGAGCAAAAACTAAAAAAAGAAAAAAACTAATGAGAACACAATACTACGAGAATAACCATGCAAAAAACCCAATGGATTTATTGTTAGATCCTTAGATTCAACCTAATATAGATCTCGATCTTTCTAAATAAATTGCGGTATCTTAGGTTTCATATGAATTTTCACACAAATAAGAAATTAGACTTGTAGATCTCTAACTTTTATGAGTTTTTTGCAAATTTTGCTAGAAAGAAAAAAACAAAGTGAAAGAAAAGGAGAGAGCTCATTACGAGCTTATATAATTAAAGGCGAGCTTATAGTGAGCTTATACAAGTAAAGGCGAGCTGAAGACACTTCACTATATATCTTTTATCAAAATGTTTTTCACACATACATCAATGAAACCTACAACTATATATATCAACATAACCGACTAAGGTTGTCCTAAATCATGTGGTCAGATGCTATAGTACATCCTGACAACGGCAACCCCTAGATCATGATTATATTTACGTACATACAATAAAGTTACTGCATGCACTAGCTACTATATCATTTTGATTTCCAATCAAGCATTACAATATCTTCAAAATATGTATGGAGTTCCAACGAATTCGAAGTCCTTTGATCAAAATAGCAATAACAACATTTCTATGCCTAGTTTCTTTAATTAGATAAACCCAAGCAGGTACAAAGATGTACTTGTGCTGTTGGCGTGGTTTGGGGAGTGAATGAAGGACATTATCAATTAATTAATTACCCCCAACCAAGTAATTAAAAAACTAGTTGGCGAATTAATTATAATAAATATGCATGGGTTATAATAACAAACCTCACGCGGTTTCGAAGGGTTGCCATGAATTTTAACTAATTATAAATGGATGGATGGAGCTAGGCTAGCTAATCTTAAGGAAATGAGCAGAGGAGCTATATATATATATAAGTAATTGGCCATCAATAAACTAATAAACAGAATTAGAAATAAATGGAAGAGATGAAAAAAGTGTTGTTCCTCCTCCTCCTAATAACAATTAGCAGCGGCGCGACGGCTAACATCCTGGACGTCATTCTTAGCGGGGCGAGCATCGTGAACGTCAGCCCCTTCTGCCTACCCAATGACCCAGCCAGAAAGCTCACCAATGATGTGGACAAAGTCCTCTGCACACAATGGGTAAACGGCTCGGAAACCTGGGAGGGGGCGATGACAAACGTAAACAAGGCCTGATAGAGGTAGCCAAAGCCGCCAAATCTGCAGCTTTACATATCCTCGATGAAGAAATGTTTATAGTTATGATGCCCTCAGGCCCACTAGTTGGCAATTGCTCCCAAACGTTTGATGCGTACATTGATGCCAATGAGAAGTGCTTAGAATGGGCGAGTGATCCACACAGGGATACAAGTATGGATCTCTCCACGGCTTTCCAAGTTGACCATTTCCACACTTGCAAAAAAATGCTTCCCGAGACCTGGTCCGAGCCGGAGCTCAATCGGTTCGACACCAACAAGAGTTTGTACAAAATCCCCCTGGCCATTATCTCTGCCAAGTCAGGCGGCCACGGCTGCTGCGAGACAGCTATCTACGACGAATCTCGCAACAGCAGCCGCTTCTGCTTTGGTAATGATATCGACAATGAGAATGACAGAGCCCTCTGCCAAAAATGGGTGTACGGTTCGAGAAAATGGGGTGAAGCGGTAGCAAAGGTAATGGGGACCGTCGCAGGAATAGCCAATTCCACCAAACCTAATGCCCTTGATGCCATCCGAGCAAAACTGGTGCCCCTTGGCATCGACCCGGAGCCCATTGTTGCAACTTGCTCCCAAGCATTTGATGCATATGTGGGATCCAAGATCGAATCCATAGGACATCCGAGTAAATATCCATTAGACGGTCCCGATGAATACATTAAGAGTGTTGATCATTTCAGTGGTTGCAAACAAGAATTGCTTAATAAGGCCAATCTTTCCTTTCCGGAGATTGATCAATTCGACCTTGACAAGAGTATAAACAAGGTCATCAAGTGCATTGTCAATACTTACTACGATTTGACCGAAATATATAATAGATAATATATAAGATAGATCGGTTCGCTCTTGAGTTCGATATCTACTGAGAAGACCACCGGAAACACCAAGATCTCCCTTTAGTTTGTCCCAGTGGACCTCTCACTAGAATTCGTACTCATATGAGATTTTGACTATCTATCAAAGAAAAATAAATGAATCGATCTTGTAGAATTCTCAAGAGATTCTTCCATTTCTTTCGGAAGCAGACGATTGATCATAAAGTTAATATGGTTTTATTTTTCATATGATGTCGCTACATTTAACTTTCATGTATCCATTAGTTTTAATTGTTATAACTATATATTTTGTACATGCATCTACTTATTACGTGATTTACATATATATACTGAAATATATTTATCATATATCAATAACCCTTTTTTGTGTGTTAAAATGGAACGTGATAGCATATTCATATTGTCCTCTGGAAAAAAAAACAGAACTTTATATAAATTATTTTTGATTCAATTATTCCTTCTTTAGTTGAGTTATTGAATTGCGGTCTTACTTTTGATTCAATATTAGGTGATTTTACTAGAGAAATATTTGTATGAATTTCACTACTATTCTTTCCGTAACTTTCCATAAAGATCGACGTCTAATTGTTGTATGAACAAAAAGTTTGATTGTAGTAACTCAAGAGTAGGGATAATTTTTTTCGTCCCTTCGTATATGTTATTTTTTAAAATATTTTTTGTTTCACTTTACTTTTTAATGTATAAGAATTTTTAATATTGCTCCTTACAGTTCATTTTCGATAGAATATTCATTTTAAATTCTATCGGTACGCAGTTGGAGCAAAGTGCAAATCTTATATTAGAAGTGGTGGGGGAAGGGGACACATTAAAATCACTAGAAGAAGATTAATTATAATCATTAAAGAAATGTGCTAAAGGTTGTTGTGCTTGGTGAGCAACAATATGAGAGTTAGGAATTTCAAGAAAACTAAAATCTTCGTTTCCTTTGTTTGCTCGGTTACAGAAATTAAAATGGAAAAGCGAAAAGTAATCTGTAATTTTCCAAAAATTTTGTAATTTTGTGAAGTAGTATGCAATTTATGCAAAGTAGTACCTAACTTATCAAAAAAAAAATCGAAATAGTATGTAATTTCCCAAAAACTATGCGAAGTAGTGTGTAATTTTCCAAAATTTACACGAGTAGTTCTGAATTTACACAAGTAGTCCTGAATTTACATGAGTAGTTTTAAGATTTACACGAGTACTTCTGAATTTTTGAAGAATATTTCTGAAATTTACACGAGTAGTTCTGAATTTACACGAGTAGTTCTGAATTTACACGAGTAGTTCTGAATTTACATGAGTAGTTCGTCAATTTACATGAGTTGTTCGTCAATTTACACGAGTAGTTCTGAATTTACACGAGTAGTTCTGAATTTACACGAGTAGTTCTGAATTTTACCTGAGTAGTTCTGAAATTTGCACGAGTAGTTTTGAATTTACACGAGTAGTTCTGAATTTATACGAGTATTTCTGAATGTACATGAGTAGTTCTGAATTTTACACGGGTAGTTCTGAATTTTCGAAGAACAAAATAAAATAATTATAAAGGGTAATTTAGTACTCTTATATAATTTTTAGATTAAATGAGAAGTTGAGATTTCAATGGCCTATTTAGTAAAAAAAAAAACATTTCACTAATAGTATATATGGGAATTGACCCAAAAATATATCAGTTATGAAAAAATGATATATGTTTAGTAATTAAAAATATGTGATAAAGTGAATGTGAAATTTATAAAAATGTATACCCTCCATTGTATAATATAAAGTATATACAAACTGATATATTTATCTTCGATACTCTTATAATTATCTTTAATAATATACTCGTATAATGGTGATGGCAGTGATAGCAACAATGGTGGTGTCATGGGGTGGTAATGCAGGTTAAAGAAGATAAATTGTATTTTAGGGTGTTTAAAGTTAAGGGTTAATTTTGGCATTTTTGTAGAAAAAAATTTAATTAGGGTGGACTAATAAATTTTTGGGGTGCGTATATCCGCGCCCTTGTATATATATATAAAGGTTATCATCCTTTTAAATTTGAATATGGAAATGTGGGTTATTATTGACTGATTTGGTGTTGGATATATTTATGGCATGTTATTTAGTAAATCATTTACAAATTAAATAAGTATTGTGTGTATATATAAAGGTTATCATCATTTTAGATTTGGATATGAAAATGTGGGTTATTTATTGACTGATTTGGTGTTAGATATATTTATGGCATGATGTGGGTTATTGATTGATTTCAATGTTGGAGGCAATTTAGGAGTCTAATGGTGATATTATCCTAAAAGAAAAGGCAACAATCTTTATGATTAGTATGAAATCTAACTAAATAGTATAAAATTCAATAAAGTAGTATGGAATTCGACTAGTATGAAATTCAACGGCAAGTAATAGATTTCACAAATTAATATGAAATTTGACAAAAGAGTATGAACTTCACGATATAGTATGAAATTCTATTATGTAGTGTGGAATTTCACGATGTAGTATGAGATTTAATGATGTAGTATAGAATTTGATAGGAATCCGGTGACGATGATTAATGTGAAATTAACATGGGTAGTATGAAATTCATATTAATTTTATTTGAATAAAATTTCAAGAAAAGAAAAAGGGAGTTGAAAAATAAAATGAAATTAGCTAGTAAGGGTAAACTTGTAATTTTATTTATTAGTTTCAATTAAATAAGAAGTTGAATGACTAAATGAGAAATTAATATTTTCAGTGTATTATTTGGGAAAGAATGTTTCTCTATTGGAGTGAATGGGAATTGTCCCTTCTTAAAACAATTACCTCATATAGACAACAATATATATATATATATATATATAAAATTAAATAACTCTATATTTTAATATTTAGATTAAACAATTAGTTAATAATTTTATTTAAATACTTAGAAAAAAGTCCAAAAGATATCATGTTCTCAACTCGTTCCTACTCTCTCTTTATTAGTTAATATTTTAATATTGTCAATTATTCAAAAGCTCGCTCGCAAGAGTACGAGTTCGCATGTAAGGTGGTAAGTTAAATCGAGTCGATCTCAAGGAACATGCAATCGGAATCTCAAATAGTTTGTTCTTTCAAAAACTTTTATAAATTGGGGGTTTGCTTGTTTTGATTAAAATGCATTAACATAAATGAAAATTAGCAACTTAAACTAATTACTCAACTAGAAATGTATAAATTCAATCCAAGAGATTAATCTAAAAAGCATATATGAATCTAATAACTTAACAAGATTTACTAGTATAAACGAAAAATAATTACCCTAAACGTAATGGAAACGGAATGAATTATCTAAACATGAACAATAAACCAAAACATCAATCAAACTAAATGAAAGATTACGAATTCGAATATCAAAAGTATCTAAGGTTTATAAAATGATCCAAGCACAATAATTGAAAAACTACTACTTAATCGCATAAATTAAACTAAGAAACCAATAAAAAGTTTAGAATACTTATTGAAACTAAGAAGTGCAGTAAACTCTCTAGCTATTCCGGAGAAATTGCGTAGACCTTGACAGTAGATCGAATCACGAACGGAGAATTGGAACTTGCGAACTTCGATCTTGATCTTTTATTGTGTTGTGGGATATAGATGTGTGTTGTTTTTGGGCTAAAGGACCGAAACTAAGAGTATGGGGGTGATATATGTGTTTTGGGGCGGATTAAGAGAGGGGTTTATATAGTTTTCCCTTATCTTGGAGCACAAGTTAGGGTAAAAATACATTTCTGTGCAGGTAATGGTATGATTTAGCGGTAAGAGTTACCACTAACTATACCATTAACCCTCTCTGAGTAGTCTCTATCCATTCGTAGACGTTGGTAGCGGGAAGAAAATATCGTTAAGTTCGTCGCTAACCTCTCTGTCACTTCGTAACGGTGTGGGTAACGGTAAGAAGATACCGTTAAGCACATATTTGTCCTTGTTTTTATTAGTATTTTACTTAGTTTTTCTTATTATTTCGGTATAAGTTGGGTAGTTCAAGCTTAATTTCGTATATTTATACTTTCAACTTATTTTACCGTATTATGATCTAAATTGATACAAATAGGTGATTATTATCTATTTTTCATCTTATAGCTAAGTAGCCGGAAGAGTTCAGCGCCTAAGGAATGAGGTTAAAGTAATAGAAGATGAGAATCGAGCTTTCAGGCGAAGAAGTAGCAGAAGTGAAAGTTAACGGTAACTTTAGCGGTATCACCATACCGTTAGCAATACCGTCACGAAATGACAGAGAGCTTAGCGGCCAGCTTAACGGTATCCTCTTACCGTTACCCATACCATTACGAAGTGACAGAGAGGTTAGCGGCCAACTTAACGGTACTTTCTTCTCGCTACCATTGCCGCTACGAATGGACAGAGACTACTTATAGAGGGTTAACGGTGTAGTTAGAGGTGACTCTTACCGCTAAGTCATACCGTTACCTGCCAAGAAAATGCATTTTTACCCTAACTTATGCTCCAAGTCAAAGGAAAACTATATAAACCCCTCTCCGGATCCGTCCCAAAAGACACACATCACCCCCATACTCTTAGTTTCGATCCTTTGGCTCAAAAACAACAACCATCCACATCCCATATCGCAATAATATATCGAGATCGAAGATTCGAGGGTCGCATAGTTCCAAGTTCCAATCGTTAGTTCGTGACTCGATTTTCAGCCAAGCTCTAAGCAATTTCTCTGGAATAGCTGGAGAGCTTACTGCATTTCTTAGTTTCAATAAGTATTCTAAACTTTTTAATTGCTTTCTTAGTATAATTTATGCGATCAAGTAGTAGATTTCAATTATTGTTCTCGAATCATTTCATGCTTCGAACCTTTGATACTTTTGAAATTCGGATACTTAATCTTTCATTTCAATTTAATTAATGTTTGTTTATCGTTCATGCTTAGATAATTGATGTCGTTTACATTATGTATTAAATAATTGCATTTCGATTATGCTAGTTGTTCTTATTTAAATTCATAGGTTGCTTTCTTGTTGATTTCACGTACATCTACCCGATTAAATAGTTAAGTCTTAATTAATGTTCATGCATTTTAAATTCTTAGGTAATCAAAACAAACAAAACCCCTAAATTATATAAGTTTTCGTGTTACTTGTGATTGAACAAACTATTCGAGATCCGACTGCATGTTCCTTGAGAGACGACTCGAGTTAACTTTGCCAACCTACACGCGATCCTGTTCTCTTGCGGGCAAGCTATTAAATTTCTGACACATATTTATAAGTAGGCACACACAAAAGCTTGAATCAACAGGTTGTGTGCAGAAGATTTTTATCGGAGGTTTCTCACATGAATCTGACCCCCAAAAGGCTGAACTAAATCACCTGCTATCCCAACCAAATAGTTCAAAACAAGTTGAATTTTAGCCACGCTTACCCCCAAAATCGCGAAAAATCCAAAGTTCGCACACTGAAATCGCAGGACCCCCACCGTGTTGTGCTCGGAATCGATTACCTTGATTTGAATCGCTCGTATTTCAGTTAGTTTGCCTTGATAGAGGTAACACTTTCGGGATAGGTAGCGGCACGCTCTATTTCTAACGGTGTGGAAAAAGTGATGATTAACCCAAGATTTTCCGATTTATACTTACTTTGGGTCAGGCTCTTGATAAGTTAGCGGTAAGGCGTAACTGTAAGTGTACCCATTAGCCCATACCGCTAGGATTTCTGCTGGTAGGCAATGGTGAAACCAACGATAATCAAACTGCTAGGTGACCGTTAACTCTGGATAAACTACACAATCTCATAAGAAAAATCAAAAACGTCCAAGCATAAAAATAAATATTTAAAAATAAAGGACGCGGGAGGAAAAATAAAGATTTTGTTAATGCTGATTCGAGACACTTAGATAACGAAATAAAATTCAAATTAGGATAAAATAAACTGGATAGAATAGAAGGACAATCCTATGACTCGATAATTGAAAACTTAAGTAATGCATAAATAAATAGCTAGTGGAAACGTCCTAAGGGTATAAGGGGATCCGTAGTGCGAGTTCTCTAGCTTGTCGATCTTCTTGTTAGCCTCCTCCAGAAGCTACTTCCAATATCTTATGTTCCACTCGTGCACAGCGTTGCCCTCTTCAAGATCTTTGATTCGGACCTCCAACTCGTGGATTCGACGTAGGAGCGCGAATTTCTCCTCTCGGATATCGTAATTCTCTCGCGGGAGATCCATTCCGTCTTGTGCTGCCTCCGCTAATTCGGCCTCTTTATCTTCAAGGTGCTTGTCCCGAATAGCAATTTCGTTGCTAACTCCGCCTCGCTCCAAAGAAACCCAACATTTTGATTGGTTAACTTTTCAATCTTCTCTCTAGCCATGAGGAGTTGGTCGTGAAGCTCGTCCATGGACATGTCAAACTCCTCAGGGTCCTCTTTCCTTCGTTTGAGATCACGCTTTGCCACCCTCAATTCTTTGATGGTCCCCTTAAGTTGAGAAATAGTGTTTCTCAACCCCGTATTCTCCTCTCCCGCTTTCTTCAAATCATCTTCTAGTGCGTCGATCTTGAGGGTGTAATGGACCTCGTCCATCTGGAAATCACTATTCCTGGCCTTCACCTTCTCGATTTTGATTTGCATCTTGGCCAATTCTTCTTCGTGCATCTTTCTCAACATACACCTATTTTCGTGGTAGTTGGTTGCTTGTGGAATTGGCCTCATGATGTTGAGAGATTTAGAGATTTAGAATTGTTTTGTGTAGGGGGGTTTAGAACAAAAGAGAATTATGAAATATAGGGTGCATGGGGGTGGTTTATATAGGAATTATTGGCTCTTGAAAATAGGAGTCCTAGATTTTTTTCCAATTATAATTAAGGGAGGAGATATTAAGTTCACCTATTCAATTAAGAACTCTCCTAAGGTAAGAGATCCAGACTTTAAACTTAGCCAAAATTCGTGCAAAAGACTACCATAAACTTACTTACCTATTGGGAATAAAATATCCAAAAATCGTAATCCAAATCTTTCCAAATTCTGCAAAGTCGGTCCCAGTAACGGTTACTATAGCGGTTTGAGTTACGGCTAACAAGACCGTTAACCTCTCTATAACTTCCCAATGGTGACTTTAGCGGTTTAAATGGTCGTTAACTGTACCGTTACACCCCTATGTTCCCAGCTAGCGATAGTCCAGCGGGTTGATCATTGTCGTTACGCCCAGCGTACTAACGGTAAGAGCTAACGGTATGGGTTACCGCTAGGTAACCGCTAGACTCCCAGATTAGGTAAATTTTTAATTAATTCTGCAAATCAACATCGCGTAAACGTACCACAGCAAATAAAACAAATAAACTGAAGGAATATTCAAATAAAAATCAAAAAGAAAAGAAAAATGATACAAGTGTTTGGGTTGCCTCCCAAGAAGCGCATCTTTTAACGTCGCTTGCTCGACGCGAGTTTTTGCAATTAATTTGTAGTCAGGTCAGAGGCGGGTCTACTAACTTCGACATCTCACGGTCATAACTCGTTGTTTCTCCGTTACGGTAGAGCTTCACTCGGTGTCCGTTAACTTGAAATATTACATCCTTTTTTTCATCGTAAAGAGTGACCACTCCAAATTCATTGATCTCTTTAATCACAAACGGGCCACTCCATCTTGACTTTAATTTTCCTGGAAAGAGTTTCAATCTAGAATTATAGACTAAATCTAACTCACCTACCTCCAAATGCTTGTTAACGAGTCTTCGATCGTGGCGTATTATTGTCATCTTCTTTTGCCTCCATGCATCATCATAAGACTCATTTCTAATTTCTTCAAGCTCAGTCAACTCCAATTTCCTATATTCACCCGCCTCGTCGTAGTTCATATTTAACTTGCGAAGAGCCCAACTAGCTCGGTGCTCTATTTCAATTGGTAGATGACACGCCTTCCCATAGACGAGTCGAAAAGGACTCATACCAAGCACTGTCTTATAGGCCGTTCGATAGGCCCACAGTGCGTCAACAAGTTTTACTGCCCAATCCTTCCGACTTGGTCCAACTTTTTTCTCGAGGATAGCTTTTAGCTGACGATTGCTCGTTTCGATTTGTCCAGAAGTTTGAGGGTGGTATGGTGTAGCTACCTTGTGCCGGACCCCATATTTCTTCATTAACCTAGCAAAGGCTCGGTTTCAAAAATGGCTTCCTCCATCACTTATAATTGATTTTGGCACTCCGAATTACTAAAAATATTCTCTTGTAGAAATTTAAGAACGACCTCCGCATTGGCTCGTCGAGCGGGGATCGCTTCCACCCATTTGGATAAATAATCGACACCGACCAGAATATACTCGAAACCTCCACTTTTAGGAAAGGGTCACATGAAATCTATTCCCCATACGTCAAAAATCTCTACCACTTGATTAGGTACTTGCGGCATTTCATCTCGCTTTCCTATGTTGTCGTTTCGTTGGCAGTTGTCGCATATTTCTCAATACTCGAATGCATAGGCAAATAAACTTGGCCAATAGAATCCAGCTTGTAACACTTTAAATGCTGTCTTTTGAGCTCCAAAATGCCCTCCATGGTTATGGCAAAATTGCAATATGCTCCCCATTTCATCGTTTGAAATGCATCTTCTGTTAAGCCCATCTTTACAATGTTTGAACACATATGGATCGTCCCAAAAGTAATCCCTGCATTTACTTAAAAATCTCTTCCTTTCTTGGTAGGATAAATGGTTAGGTATAGTTTTGCAAAAAAGATAATTCACAATATCAACATACCAAGGAGTAATTAATTGCTCAAGATTAAACGCGTTCTCATAAGGAAACAAGTCATTAATCATAAATTTTTCGCCTTTGTTTTCCTCAATTATCATCCTAGATAAGTGATCAGCTACAACGTTTTCACATCCTCGCCTATCTTTTATTTCCACGTCAAATTCTTGCAGCAATAATATCCACCTAATAAGATGCGGTTTACTTTGAGGTTTAGAAAATAAATGATGCAGTGCAGCATGATCCGTATGTACAATTACTTTCGCTCCAACTATATAGGATCCAAATTTGTCAAGTTAAAATACAACTGCCAATAATTCTTTTTCAGTCGTGGTGTAATTACGTTAGGCGGCATTTAACATATAACTTGCATAATAAATAACCCTAAGCAACTTATCCACACGTTGTCCTAAAATGGACCCCACCGCTTCATTAGAAGCATCGCACATTATTTCAAAAGGTAGAGTCCAATCAGGTGCAACAACTAAAGGGGAAGACGTAAGACTCTCTTTAAGCTCATTAAACGCATTCATACATTCTTCGTTAAAAACAAAAGGAGTGTCTAAAGTCAGCAGTTTGCAAAGCAGACAACTAATTTTTGAAAAATCTTTAATAAAACGTCTATAAAAACCTGTATGACCAAGAAAAATCCTAATTCTCTTAACATATCGAGGGGGAGGGAGGATTTCGATTACATCAATTTTGGCCTTGTCAACCTCCAACCCTTTACTAGAAACAACATGTCCTAAAACAGTACCACTTTTTACCATAAAATGGGATTTTTCCCAACTCAAAGTAAGATTCTTCTCAATGCAACGTTCCAAAACCTTAGACAAATTAGATAAAAAATTCTCAAAAGACGAACCAAAAATCGAAAAATCATCCATAAATACCTCAAGAAAATCATCAATAAAATCAGTAAAACTTGAAAGCATGCACCTTTGAAAAGTCGTTGGTGCGTTGCACAGGCCGAAAGGCATTCTTCGAAAGGTAAATGTGCCAAAAGGGCATGTGAATGTCTTCTTGCTTTGATCTTTCGGAGCGATGGCTACTTGGTAATAGCCCGAAAGTCCATCCAAAAAGCAATAGAATTCGTGTCCGGCAAGTTTGTCGAGAAGTTGGTCTATGAACGGTAGAGGAAAGTGATCTTTGCGAGTGGCTGCATTTAATTTCCTATAATCGATACACATACGCCATCCAGTAGTTAGTCGGGTTGGAACTATCTCACCTTTTTCGTTTTCGGTTATGGTGATGCCTTCTTTCTTTGGAATCACATGGATTGGGCCTACCCACTTACTGTCAGAAATATCAAAAATAATCCCTTCATCTTTAACCTTCAGAATTTCCTTTTTGACCACCTCATAAAGTGTCAGCATCAGTCTTCGTTGAATGTCCCTCACAGGACTGGCATTGGGTTCTAACTCGATTCGGTGCATGCAAGTAATAGAGCTTATCCCTTTAATGTCGCTGATGCTCCATCCTATAGCTTCTTTGTGGGTGCTCAGTACTGCAATCAATTCTTTTTCCTCACGTTCCGCCAATGCTGCATATATGATGACGGGTTTCATTTCATTAGGTTCGAGAAAAACATACTTCAAATGACTTGGTAGTGGTTTCAACTCTGCTTTCGGCCCAAGTTCAGGTGCATTAGCTATTTCGCACAATTCTTCATCGAAATCTTCAAATTCCTCATAATCTTTGGTGACTTCGTTCAAATCTATTTCGAACATCTCTACCACCCGGTTAAAAAATTATGTGTCATCCTCGACGCTTAACTCATCCAGCACAGTGATCCCTTTGAGTTCGTGAATGCAAGATGCAATAGGATCAATAAATGAAAAATCTTCGTGCATGAACGGAGAGGGAGTGTTATGAATATCTTTAAGCGAAAATGTGACTGTCTCACCCAAAATAAATAAGGTCATTCTCCCATTGTCCACGTCAATCAGCGTATGAGAAGTGGACATGAATGGTCGGCCTAGCAAAATAGTATGCTCCGTGCCTTCTTTTGGAACTTCGCCGACATCAAGTATGACAAAATCAACTGGAATTACAAGTTCGCCGACTTGAACTAATACATCTTCAACTATGCCAAGTGGTTGTCTTATTGACCGATCCGCCAGTTGTAGTCGCATCGTAGTCAGCCTCATTGTCCCAAGGTCAAATTCTTTATATAGTGAATATGGCATTAAATTAATTCCTGCACCAAGGTCGAGTATTCCATGTGCCGTTTTCCCATTCCCTAAGGTAATAGTTATGCAAAAACTCCCTGGGACTTTCTCCTTTTGGGGTAGCGGACCCTTGAATATGGCTCTCACCTCCTTGGTTAATTCTACTAGTTGTGTCATTTCCAATCGTCGTTCCCTCGCGGCTAACTCCTTGAGAAATTTAACGTAAGCGGGCATTGTTTTGATAATATCCAAAAGAGGAAGATTAACAGGTGACCGAGGTTCCGAGCAGCGAGACCGTTGAAACATGCAGCCGTTGTGGAGAGCAAGGGCATTTGGTGGATACGTGCAAAATGGTGTATTACGACGAATACGAAGCCGAGGCGTATGCCATTAAAGATCAAATGCACCAAAAAGACCTTCAAACTCATGAGCACAAACCTCCAACTAAATCTAACGTGCAACGTAATTCTCCTTACTTGAAATGGGGCCCTGCAAACCCACATTACACTCCCACACAAACTGAATCGCCACCACCACCTCCAAATAAATATCCAACAACTGGACTGACACTTGCTCTAATACAGCAAAACCAAGTCACCTAAACAATCAAAAATAGAGATGGGCTTGCAAATCTAATACGCACGTTAATAAGCCGGGAGAAGTTTTGAATGGCCTCTCCAAAAGTGTGAAGAATTTAGAAACAATGATGGGCCAAATGGCAACATTTATGGCGAAGGCAGAAAACAAGAAGGAAAAACTCCCGTGGCAACCCGAGCAAGCTTCAACTGTCCATGTCTTACGAAGTGGAAAGAAGGTAGATAATGAAATCGAAGAGAAGGAAGAAGAGGTCACAGAAATTCCAAGTGCGGATTCACCCACAAATGACGACCCTGCTAAATCAGTGGACCAAATGCACAAGTCACCAAATCCTTATATTCCAGGTTCGTTAAAAGGGAAGTTTCCAAATCAAGTCCCCATTCCCACAACAATTGACGATTCCACCAAGTCTCTGACTCAAGAAACAAAGCAGTTAACACCTACTATTCGAGACAAAGTTCCCTTTCCAAGTCGTCTACGCCCAGCCAAAGAAAACAAAAAATTCATGGAACTATATAATTTTCTGAAAAACGTCAATTGATGTGTATTACAAGAAGTATAACCCAAAATTTATACACATATATATATATGGTCAAAGTTTACAGTCCCTAGATTCATTTTTTGATTTAACTCAAGTGTATGTATTTAAATTGTCAAAGCTTATAGTCCCTAGATTCAGTTTTTGATTTAACTCAAGTGTATGTATTTAAACTTCTTAGTCAAAACTATTATATTAATTACATGAACATGTGAGATAGATAATATACAATGTATATGTTATTTTTATATTTATATTATTTTTTATATAGAAAAAAAATTGTTTTTTTTTGTAAAACTCTATACAAGAATAACTCCGTATAGTAATATTTTTTCCCGATACCAATGATATGACTGTATGGAGTTTTTACTGTACTCCTAAAGTTTGCAAACTAAACAGCATTTATCATCAGAAAAACTCATCACGCATTGTCACAGACCATTAACAAACTCATGAGCAAAAATTTCAACACCACACACATCATAGACCATTAACTAAATTATTAGGGTGAAAAACCTCATGGGAAATGCTACTCAAATCCTAAACGGCGGGAAGGGATCGAAAACAAACTCAAACTTTAGCTTGTCCTCAAGCAAGCATAAAAAAATAATAATAAATTAAATACTCAATATGAGGGAAGATTATGGATAGAAATCACCCGAGTAAATGGCGAGAAGGTCGCGGGTCTGGACAACCATGATGATATTTTTCATAAAATAAGCCCAATTATCTAAATTCTCCAACCAAACCTATATCCCCCTTCAACGTGAAGAAGTCTAGCTAGCTCCTGTTTTCAAACCTAGATTTGCAGTATGCAAACTGTGAGGTAGAAAGTAAAAAATAATAAAATAAAATTAAAAACATGAAAACAATGTAAACATTGGGTTGCCTCCCAACAATCGCCTTTTTTTAAATTCGTTGGCTCGACTTCTTACGCCCTTGTTTAAGTTGAAGGTGGTTCTTCCAACTCCATATGTTCCTCGTTAACTGTGTTAAACCCTCCATAATATGGCTTGAGTTGATATTCATTCACCTTGAACCTTTTTCTCCTCTTAGGGCTATAAATCTCCACTGCGCCATGCAAGAATACAAGATTGATGACAAACGGTCCAACCCACCAGGAGCGCAACTTACCTGGAAATAATTTAAGGCGAGAATGAAGAAGTAGCACTTTCTCGCCTTCGATAAAATATTTTCTAATGGAAACCCTCCCTTATTTGCGAACCTACGAACTAGTGTTTTTATTATATACTAACAGTGTTTTTATTATATAATTATAATGCTTTATTAATATTTTGATTATATACACCAGCATTACTTTTATTACTAGTTTGAGAACCTGCGTTTGCGCGGGCTTGGATAAGAAAATCATAAAAATAAAATATTTATTAAAAAAGTTATTTAATTCAAAAGGCAAATATTAAAAAAGAATGCACACTTTAAACATTTGAAAAACTATCTTATAAACTATGCTATTAATACGCGTATGTTGAGAAATAATTTATCAACTTCAAAAACTTAATTATTAATACAAAGAAAGAGAAACAAATATTATTCACTTTAAATTTTGAAAAAACTCATTGTAAACCACATTAACCATTTTATTTTTGATTTTACGTTGAAGCAATTAATGTTGAACCATTTCCGCCTCTTAATTCTCAATAATACAACATAAAGTTGGTATGTGTATTGCATGAGAGTTATATGAATAAACTTTTTAAAAGCTTTGTTGGTAATAATAATAGAAAATCGAGAAACAAATGCAATGCAATAAATCTCAATGTCGTATTTTCTATTATTTCGTATCTTACCGGTATCACGTTAAAATATAAATATTTTAAAAGTTTTTTGTGATATTAATTACAATTCCAATGTCGCACATTGATTAATATCAATATCATCATTTTTGACATATTGTACAGATGTTTAATTCCCTGATTGGCATATTTGGTGTGGGGCTTGACATTTTTTGGTATTGTTTGACCATTTTTAATAATTAGTTTAATTAAAACTTTGGTATTGAACGATATTTTGTTTGATTATACAATTAATAATTAATATTAATTGGGAAGTTTCTTAAAAAAACAGTAAATTCTTAATTAAACAAAATGAAAGGTGAAATAAACTCCATAAATTGATCAATCAGTTTAAAACTAACAAAATATTGATCATTAGATAAATTTAATTAAATATTATTCTCTTCTAATTCACGCCACAAGAACGGCAAAAATTTCAATCAACTATATATTTTCTAAAAATAGAAATATTCAAACAAATCGAAGTAAATCAAATAAAAAATAAATATTAATTTTAATATTTTACATCATTCTAGAATTAATAGAATGAGATATGCCATATATAAAAATCAGTCCATGCTTATAAAAATATGGTAAAATTATGATAATGATAGTTTTCATATATCTAAATATGGAAATGCTTTGATTGATATATGTTATAGAGAATCTGATCTAATTTACAGAAAATGGTAAGTACATTGATAATAACATGGTAAGTAAATTATATTAGTGTATAGAGTATTTGAATTAATATGTATTAATATCAAAATTAATGATAATCGTAATCCATTATGAAATCAACCAAAAAATATGAAAATCATATAAATGAATGTAAACTCTTTGTTGATCAATGAGATAATCATACTGTAGATTAAGGTCGAAAATTATAGAAATTGTTACAAATCAATATAAACTCTTTTCAAATCAAGGAAATAAGTTGATTATTATATATTGTAACGTTTATGAATTTATTTATATATTTTTGGTAAGTACACTAATAATCATATGCGTTTTTACCATATTTTAAAGAGAAACTATTGTTATATAGAATATATGATTTACTATGCATTCACTTCATATGTAAATTGATAATCATAATAGTTGATTATCAATAGTAAGTGATTAATATATATATATATATATATATATATATATATATATATATGGGATATGAAGTAATTAATTTTGATTTTCTCTAATTTTCAATTAAACGTCTTATTTTGATATGTCGGATATTTATACCCAAAATTATTTTGATTAATCATTCGATGGTAAAATTTATACCCAACATATACCCAACAACAATTACATAATAAGAACAATAGTATGATTATGGAACACTCCCGTATAATCCAACGTAATTATAGCATCTAAATATACTAACTGGCATTATGGTATCAAGCATTGTTGTTATATATGGTATAAGAATTCATTTGGTTTAATGGCATGGTTAATATTTTTTGACTAAATATATATTTAGTATGTATATAATGGCATTGTTAATTTACGATGTAAATAAAAAAGCAAAAAACATAAAAAGGAACAGTTACCTATTATGTTCTACAAAATGTTGTAGAATTCAATTAACTGATTTCCGTAATTATTGAATAAGTAATTCGATTTAGTAGCTACATTTTTGTACTGATTTTAGACAATGAGCAATGACAATGATTAGTATGATAAATAAAAAATATGAACCCAATATAAGATTGAATGACCAAATACGATTTTATATGAATATTAACATCAACAATTACTATTGATTGACAAAAATAATAAGACTGATTGATTGACAACCATATTAATATATATCATAATTATTGTATTACCATAATAGTATGTATGACAATATTACCATAATAAGATAATATTATGGTATTTACTTTTGATAATTAATTAAATATTGTCGTAAAAAAATATTGTTGTAAGTACACTAATGATAATTATTCAAATATTTGTATATCACTTTGCAAAATATTAAAGAGAAAAATTCATTTGATATGAAAATGATCAAATAATATCCAGCAATTAATCTGATCTATGGGTTGTAACATGAACAAATAAATGAGCAAAATAAACAAATAAATCGAAAATAAATTAGCAACAGAAGTAAGCGACCCAACATGAACAAATAAATTACAATCACTTGAAATTTCGTAAAAACTAAAGCAAATCAACATATTTACAAAACATCTGTCATATTTCAAAAAATATCATCGCATATTTCGAAATAACAAAAGTATATCAGCATATTTTCGTTAAAATGAAAAATCGAAAAAATAACCATGAAATGATTAATAGGAAAAAATACTATTTTATACCCCTTACAAATTTACACAAAAGGAAGGATTTTACGAAAATTGATGTGAGCATACCACAATTTCAAACACTAACCAAATGACACAAATCATTTGAATGAATATAAAGTTGACACCTAAGCAAGGTGTCAACACAATTAGTATATAGGATTGATATAAGTTTAATGTTTTTAATTAAATAAAAATATATATTAAAAAAAATATGTTCCATATATATATCATAGTATATTACGGTAGATGATGTCTAATCATGGATACTTACAACATTACTATTGAACCAAGACAAGCAAGTTAAAAGCATAAATTCAACTTCCGCATACTCTTATTAGAGGTGTTTGTGCAGTTGGGAAATGAGGTACAAGTGATACTATTCTTCTTTAGAACATATAACCAAATGAGTATTGATTGCAAGATTATTTTATATTTTTAGGTATGTAATATGAATCTTTATAAGGAAAAATAATTAATTTGATGTATTTTATATATCGGATAACAAATCGAGCAATAAGTATGCGATACAAAACTTAATCTTAGATTGTGGTAACAATAATTAATTCGATATATTTATTTTAAACCGTGATCATAAACTCCTATTTTGTAGAGGGCGGTAACGTCATTTGAGATTGACAATGGATGATTTGATTTATTTATTTTATATTGGATGCTTTTATCGTTTTTATGAATGATTTGTTGTACACAAATTTGCCAAAGAGAATTAATACTAACCTTCGATGAAAAGTTTCATGCCTAATTTGTCCCCAAAATATTTGCTCAATTGTGCATAAATAATCTTCAACGAAAATGGTTTTTATTATTTTTATTCTAATAAATAAAAATGAGTGCTTCCAAGGAGGGGAAAAGAAGAACTAAGCGATAGGGCTGCAAACGAGTCGAGCGGCTCTTGAGCCCGAGCACGTCACTAATATGCTCGCAAGCTCGACGAGGTGCTCGATTATGTGTAAATTTACTAAAATACCCCTATTTAATAGTATTAATTTCAAAAATACCGTAATTTTATTAGATTTAAAACTAAAAAACTCGAGTCGCGATTGGACTTTTGTCGACCCGAGCATTGTCGAGTCAAACTCGAGCCGAGCTCGAGCATGCTCATTTCCTTGTCGAGTCGAGCTCGAGCAGCAATCTTTCGAGCACGGATAAAAAACAGTCAGTCCTGGCTCGAAATCGTGAATGCTCGACTCGACTCGCTTCGTTTGCAGCCCTACTTAGCGAGGTAAGAAAATGAGTGATTCCAAGTGATACGGTTTATAAATGAATTTAGTTTAAATATTTGATATGCTATTAGTTTGAGATTTTTCTTTTACTTTTTATGCCACACGTGTAACTGCATTGAACTTGTTTTATGAAACAAAAATAAGAATACACGTTACGGCCGCAAACTGCAATTAAATTGTCCACTAAACATACAACTAGTGTGATGGTGAATGAGCTCCTGCTTACACAACAAAATTTGCTCCTAGCAGTTGGATATATGGATCATCCGTAGAGTGTAATATAAGAACTACTAATAGTACCATTAGCTCCAAAGCATAACTGGGAAATTCATAGCATCTGCTTGCTATCAATTCATGAAAGTAATATCGTCAACCAAAGGCGCCATGTTTTACACATTCGGCTACCACAAGTTTCAGTCGAAGCATCTTCTCCTTGGCCAACTGCAAAATGAAATCCAATTCACAAGTATTTTATGAGTAAGGCTCTTTATCGACACATTTCAACTCAAAGTTTTTTAATATTGTTGTGTGCCATAAAGAAAGCATAACAAAAACAGTAAACACCTTGAACAGTGTTTGAAACTTATTAACAGAATCAGCAGTCTGAATTTTTTTTATAAGCTCCCATATTTCCAGCTTCTCTTTTCAGATATGGATAAACATCATTATGAGACTAATTATCTTATTAAATATGTATAAATACTGTATGTTGGGATATATATATCATTTGAGCACCCACTCAAAATGCTAAAAACTCAAATATTTCATATGTTGCAGATTTAAATGAAACAAACTTACTTCCTGGACACCAATGATTCTGCTTTCAGCATCGCCGAGTTGAGTTTTAATTTCTTGCTCCACTTGCGAAAGAGATTTTTTGTAGGCTGCTCCTAAGAACKCAATTAGGAATAATAAGGGTCAGACCTTGTCCAAGTTCAGCAAAGTAGGTGTTATATGATCAATGGCATTCGTTCATGATTGTAGTAAACCTTTTTTTTTTTAGCTATAGAAGCACATTTAACATATACAATGGTCATGTATCCTTGCTTTCTCTTATTTACCTCAAGGGGTAGAGCTTCAAAAGAAAATGCAGCAAAAAAAATAATAATAACTTGGAAAGGTTAACTGGCCCCAACCATGAATATGTTGTAAAGTAACGGTGTATAGTTCCGACCCGATATGCTATTCTTCATTTCATGTACTTTTTCATAAAAGCGAAAAACGGATAGGTACAAATTTTCGAAAGGATTATTATAAGTTAAGCACAGTTTTAGTAACAGCAAGCTCCACAGTTTGAGAGAGACAAAGAAATTTAACAAACTGTTGTTTTTATTCCATGTTTTGACTGATAACCTAAGCATAAACTTCTCATAATGATCGGATATACTCATTTTGGAATAGCCAAAGGGACAAATATGCATACTGTCAACAGAAAATCAAGTGACGAACTAGTCAGGCAAATTAATTATTGAAAAACTTAGAGGTTATCTTCCTAGGAGTTAGAACTCTTACTTTGTCTTTCCACACATCTTTTAAGCTCGATCTCATGCTCTTCCAGATCTTCAATTATGCCACCATAATTCTGAAGGTGCTGATCAACCTCTTCTTTGAATTTTTTATATATCCCAAGCAACTGTTCCTGTTGTTCTGCAAGACAGATATTCACTAATGCGTCAAGAATGGACTCCAAAAGGAATTTACCCACATCCTTCCTGAACATCAACTCAAAAATCAGGGCCATATAAATTCAAGTAATCAAGCTAAATTCCTAGAAACACACCTTCAAAGTTAGTTTCCAGTCGTTTTCTTTTCAATTCACTAAGATTGTTCAGCTTTCCCCTGAAATATACAAGCACCATGCTCAAGAGGAAGATCACTCCAATACACAAACCCATCATTGTTTAAATACTTACACATCTGTTTTGATCCGAGATTCAGCATCCTGCAATCGCACAAATATATTCTCGGCAGCAGCCCGCAAAATGTCAGCCGATCTTTTGTCACTAACTGACTTCATTTTAGCTTTAATACGATCTAAACCCACAGTTAATAGGGCTACTGCACTGAGATTTTGAGAAATACATCATCAGAAAACAAAATCTAAGTGATTTGGCAACAATTCCTATCTCTTAGATTATTTCTCTACTCATAGGAGACAAGACTACCTGGCCAGGCCGTCCTCATGATCCTGTCTCCCGTACATTTGAAGCTCGCTGCTCTCCTGACTCCCTGTTAATTTGTGGAAAGGCAAAATAAAATAAAATAATTCACTTGGAGAGAGAAAGATAAATTGAAGAAGTGAAAGGGAGTACGAAGTTGTTTCAATAGAACTGATAACCTTTTAAAGACTCTGCCACAGGACTGCATCCAGTCACTTCAACATCTTTTTCGTGTCCTAGACTTTTATTAGGATTACGTCGAATGTCGTCATCATTACAAATTTCAGGAGATAATTGCTTTGACTCCCTGCCACCTGCATATTCAGAGAGTGATATTCACACTTCAAACAAAAGAAGATAGCCCGACTCTGGGATATTGCATATTATTGGTGAAGCGAAACAACCTAATACGTCCCATATAATCAGCGGGCCAGCATCTGCTCTTTTTGAACAGACGAGTTCTAAATATTGCATGACCAGAGAGTTTGCTAAATAATGAACATTAAGGATCACATATGAATATACTTTCCTAACTGTCAGACCATGTCAATCATAACTCATAATAGTAGAAAAAGCCATTTGATTTTGATTACTCTATACTATGGGAAGCGCACAAACAACCATACATACTCAGCATTTATCCCACAGAAGAATCAGGCTCAAGAACATCACCTAGAAATCACCAGCATTGTATGAGTTCAGGTTCCAGTAATTCATGTAAAAGGAATATGGTTAATATTGCAGAGTTTACATTTATCTGAGTAAATTTCAAGGCAAGCATGCTTACCTTACTGACACAAACATTTTAGTTTGGTATATTTTTAGACATAAACAAATAAATTAATAGTATAGCCTCAAAATTTAACTGAAATCCACCAAACCTAACACATATATATAGCAAATGTAGTCTAATTATCAGGTACAGTGATGGCAGGAATAAGCAGAGTGTGGTGTTAATGCACAATGCATTTCAAGCATAAATCCTATATCTTATTTAGGAATAAAAGTAACAGATTCAATTTTGCCAAGAGAGTAAAGCAAATAAGTGGAGCATAGATGATACAAGATACTACTTCAACAAATATTGTTACCTTTCATAAGTGAATCATCTTCTGAGCTCTCAGAATCAGACGCATCAGTGGACAATTCAGACATCCGCTTTTCACCATCTTCCACAATAAAGCTTGGTTTCATAAGGGGACTATAGTTTAACTTGCACCCACCATCCTTATAATGTATTAAGGAAGAGTAAAACGTATATAATCATGTAGTAAAGAATGTTATGATTGACTACCACCTGATTAATTTTTGTGGCTGAAATATTAAGGATACAGATGATTCCACTTCCATATTTGGTTTGGATGCAGCTGGTATTGAACTCAATAAACTTTTGAAGCTACGGATCTCTTTCGTGTTAAATATATTTTCAGCAAGACTCTGAAGCTTTTCCTGCTTTTTTTCTGGTAAACAGCCATTTGACTTAATATCAAAAGAGGAGGTCAAAGGATTATGTACAGAGTTCCTCTTCTTCCGCAACAATGAGTGACGTCTGTCTTCTTGTTGATCCTTCAACTTTGAACTTGTTACTTCCATTGGCTGCTCAACATCCTTGTGCTTCTCAGTCGCTGCATCAAGTGGCGATTCGGAAAAGTTTTTTTTCCTGGTACCACGTTTAGGCTCAACAAATACATCACTTCTCCTGGCGTTGGACCTGTTAGCATTGGAAACTTTATTTCCGTGCCCCATATATTTCTCAATAGCTGGTACTGATCGGCTTTTGTCTTGTGATTGCTGTCTCTTCTCAGCATTTTCATGCTTATCAACCTGATCTGTCTCTCCTCCAGGAATCGGTCCTACATTCTTATTCCTCTTAAAAGGCAACGAACAATCATCGAAATTATCATACAATCTTCCAGAACAATCTCCTCTTGGTGGGAACACTCTCTTCTCTGGACATTCTTTCCTGTGGCGAGTAGATTTCGGAGCACCAACTTTGTAGTGTTGGTTTTCAGTGGAAGCTCTCTTCCGGGTCAGAGAACGAGTCCTTGGTCGCTTGAAAGTAAGCGTTTCAGAATCACTTTCAATTGTGTCTGAATTTAGGTTCATCTTCTCGATAGTTCTCTGCTTTCCATCCCTCTTATCTGGATGCAACTCCATGGGCTGAGAGCCGGAAAAATGCCCGTTGGGTGAAGAAACATTTCCTAGGACCTCCCACAGCTTCATTCTCAAAGTTTCACGGCCCCCGTTTTCCGTCTTCTTAGTTTTATCCTCCACCTGTTCTTTTTCTAGCACAACTTCATAATCAGTTGAACGTACATGATTGCCCTCGTGCTCTGCGTTTTTAACCTTCCCGGTCTCAACGGAATAAGTTGCATTACCAAGATTCTTCTCCCTGCATTCATCAGATTCCAAGCCAGTCTTACCAGCGAAAAATTTGACAGAATGGGCTGCAGATGCTTTCTCTAATAACTTCGATCTGGGACGTGGTCTGCTGGTGGCCGGGAAACTTGGCGTGCGCTCTGTATCATGGACTGCAGCTGCAGAAGATATTTTCTGATTGAAAGGTCTAGTGGAAACCCAAGGGGAAGTGTCCTTTGCATCTGTCCGACGTTTTTCCACAACTGGAGTACGTAGTTCACCTTCTTTGACACAATTCCCCTTACTAGAAGATCCATTTTCTGCTATTTGGATACCTGCTTCCTTGATATCTTTTGCTTCTGCCTTGGAAATAGAATCAACCAGAACTCCAATGGACATCTTTCTGGATTGACTGCAGTATTGATAATTGCTGCTAAAACTCCGATTTGCACTCATTAGTGCCTGTCATGTATACAGTGTAAAAGAAAATCCAATCAGGTATCCCACTTCATAAACTTGTTAGAAAGCAAGCAAAATAAGCAACATATAGAAACTTATATTATGTTTGACGAGAGTTTAAGCATGTAATTCTCACCTCTGGAAGATTGATCCGCCCATCAACATCCATATTCATAGCTTTGGAGATTTTGCTGGTTCTAAAGGAAAAAATTGACCGAAATGGGAAAATCAGAGCGTGCTGGGTCCTAAATGTTTGAAAGACGCATAAAATGATTCTCCATCAGTAGAGATTATTGCAAATCAGGAAAATAAATAGAAAAACACTCGGTACTTGTACAAACATGAGTGTAGTACACAGAGATCCCATATGTCTTCGTGTGTACGAGTTAATTTCATCAGAGAAAGACAAAATTAAACATTGAACCTTCGAATTCGAGTTCTCAGTACCTTGGGCTGTGAAAATATCTTCAGATTTGGGACTCTTTCCGGTAATTTCAAGGATTATCCAACAGGAACGCAAAATATGCATCAATATTACGAGGGATAAGCTGCGGATATGAATTGAAAACAAATATAAATGACCGGTATCACAAAATCAAAATACTATGCATGCTCATTCACATTCCACACTAATAAATGAGGTACTAGAGATAAGGAAGAGTTTGATTTCTTACAGTAGCGCCGATTATATCTGTTCATGCTGTGCGATTCTGAAGCAGGGTGTGGAAGACGATGGTATGGCGATGGAGGGAAATGAAAAAAAAGACCATCTAAAACTCGTGTATTTCTGATCCGCAAACGGCCCAGGAGTGCTATTATATCCCGTGTGCGCAGTGCGCACCCAGCAACCGAGTTTCATAATTTGTACTGGGCTTAATCTGAAAATAATTGTGGGCTCATTGTAGAATTTGCATTGAAAAAAACTATACATATTTTCCATTTAAGGCCCAAGCCATCATGGCGTAGAGCCGAAGTCAATTTGCAACAGAAAGTTAGGTTATTGACGACTTTGACCTTAGCGAAAATAGTTGTTTCAATACTAAGATTTGTAATTCAAATTATGATTTGTGTTACTTAGCTATGACAAGATAGTCTTCTTGCACTAAGACTAGCTCTAACAAACTTTATATCAAACTTCATAATTCTCATTTCTAAAACAATCATCTCTATTTTCTATTCATATTTTTTGATTTTTTATCTGATTTTATTTTATGACACTCCTTACTTATGTTAACTTCTTATTATAGGAACTCCTTATTTTAATTTTATTCCAATAAACTTCATACTTATAAACTTTTAATTATATATTAGGTTCAAATAAAAATCACTACCTATATGTGAACCCAAAGTTAATTGTGGGTCGTGGATTAATTAAATTGATGGACCATATTTTTTGTATTTTTTTATATAATAAAAGTATTGAAGTTTGTATAATAAAAGCACCGATACAATATATAATCGATATGTAATAAAAGTACCATGATTATATAATAAAAGTATTGGGTTTAGATTCACATATAAGGACTAAGATCTATTTGAAACCAACCCTCTCTATATATGTGTGTGTGTGGTATTAAACATTTTTAAGTTTGTTTTATTCAGCTTATGTTAACAACAACAACAACAACAGGTAATACTTTATCAATTCTTGTATATGTAAATTAGTTTTTATATTTATTTTTTATATAAATATTTTTTTATCAATTTGTAATAATTAGAATTTTTTATGCATTGTGTTGTGAAACTAAGAAAAGAGAGGAGAGAATGATCAAGAGACTTGTTTATTATGGGGACTAGAGTCCCTTTTTATAGTTACAAGATTAGGGTTTAGGGGTAGGATAGTCATTCATATAATATGTAATTAAGGCAATTAATTAATTACAACACTCCCCCTTGAATGACCTCAAAAAAATGCTGCCTCGTTAAAACCTTGCCAGGAAAATCCAATGGGACAAAACCTGGTCGAAGGAAAAAGAGTACAGCCCTACTCCCCTTGAAAAACATGTCTATAGATCTTTGAGTCGCCGCATGCCTATCTTGTGTACCAATCTTTTAAATGATGATGTTGGTAATGCTTTTGTGAATAAGTCCGCCAAATTATCATATGAGCGAATTTGCTGGATATCAATATCGCCATTCTTTTGGAGATCATGTGTGTAGAAGAACTTTGGAGATATATGCTTTGTCCTGTCACCTTTTATATAGCCTTCTTTGAGTTGTGTGATGCACGCTGCATTGTCTTCATATAACACAGTCGGCTTATCCTTTGTTGACGCTAATCCGCATGACACTTGGATGTGATGTGTTATATTTCTTAACCATATACATTCTCGACTAGTTTCATGGATTGCAATGAGTTCAGAATAATTTGCAGATGTTGCTGTTAAAGTTTGCTTCACAGATCTCCAAGATATAGCAGTTCCTCCACATGTAAATACATAGCCTGTTTGTGATTTGGCTTTATGTGGATCTGAGAGATAACCTGCATCTGCATATCCCACTAAAGTATTTCCAGAATTTTCTAGATAATATAATCCAAGGTCGATGGTGCCTTGTAGATAACGTAGAACGTGCTTAACACCATTCCAATGTCTTAAAGTGGGTGCAGAGCTATATCTTGCAAGGAGATTTACAGAAAAAGCTATGTCTGGTCTAGTGCAATTAGCAAGATAAGATAATGCACCAATTGCACTAAGATATGGTACTTCAGGACCAAGTATCTTTTCCCCATCTTCAATTGGTCGAAAACGGATCTTTATTTGCTTCTAGTTTTCTAACGACCATTGGTGATGACAATGGGTGTGCTTTATCCATGTAAAAACGTTTTAATACTTTTTCTGTATATGAAGATTGATGAACGAATAATCCTCCATGGACATGCTCGATTTGCAAACCTAGACAAAGTTTTATTTTTCCCAAATCTTTCATCTCAAACTCATTTTTCAAATATTCAGCAGTTTTATTGAGCTCTTCAGGAGTCCCAATTAAATTCAAATCATCAACATAAACTGCTATAATTGCAAATCCATTAATTGTTTTCTTTATAAAAACACAAGGACAAATATCATCATTTTTATATCCTTCTTTCTGTAAATATTCACTAAGTCTATGGTACCACATTCGTCCAGATTGTTTCTGCCCATACAACGATCTTTGTAGTTTAATTGAAAACATATTTTTTGGGGTATGAATTACTTGCTTCTGGCAATTTATATCCTTCGGGGATTTTCATGTATATGTCACTGTCTAGTGATCCATATAAATATGCAGTAACTACATCCATAAGGCGCATATCAAGCCTTTGTGACACAGTTAGACTAATCAAATATCTAAATGTAATTGTGTACATTACTGGAGAGTATGTTTCCTCGTAATCGATTCCCGGTCTTTGAGAGAAACCTTGTGCTACTAGGCGGGCTTTATATCTTGTTATTTCATTCTTTTCATTTCTCTTTCTTACAAATACCCATTTGTATCCAACGGGAATAACATTTTTTGGGGTTTGGGTTATAGGTCCAAACACTTTTCGTTTTTCCAAAGAATTCAATTCAGCCTGTATAGCTTCTAATGAATGTAAATACATGATAAAGTATCAAGAGAATTATCTAATTGTATCCACTTTTTTTTTTTAAATGATATAATTCATTACAAGATTCTTTAAGAACAAGAACAAATTAACAGTTGAAACACATAAATTAAGATTGTCATCTATATCAAAAGAGGAAATATGTACCTTAATTGGATAGTCTCCTTATGAAAAATATGTGCCGGTGGCTAGATTCTCAAAACATTTTGATGAACTTGTGGACATGCTCTCGTTCATCAATCGCTCGAAAAAAATAAAGGTAACTAATCTTATGAAAAAAAATTATTTGATGTAGAACTATAATGTCAATAGGACATAAATATTAGTATTTCTTCAGAAATAAGTATCATATTTCATAACATGCGATACTTTAAGATCACAATGATTTAATCTAGATTTAAAAAAAAATCCATATTCTTCAGGAATATTGAATTATGATATAATTTGGGTACAAGTATGTGGTGGTTCTTTTAAAAATATATATATTCTTCAGGAATATGAATTTTCACATGAAATAAGAATACGTGCGTATATTCTTTCGGAATAATATATAGTTGTTCTACTTCAGGAGAATCAACTTGCCAGATATATCAAGAGCAACAAACTCAATCTTGGTGATATTAGCCATTTGTGCAAATCTACACAATGAAAAATTTAAACAAAATTTAATGTCATCAGGACATAAATATTATGCTCTTTATACAAGTATCATATATAATGACATGTTAATTCAATGAGCACAATATATATAAATATTCTTCAGGAATATTGAATTATCATATTAAATATGAATAATCTCATAAAATATTATGCTTAGTTGTTCTACTTCAGGAGAAACAACTTGAATTAATAATAATAATAATTATTATTTTTTTTATTGAAATACATATGAAAAATAAAATAAGCTTAAAAGAATTAAAATAATCGTAGATCTCATAGTATTTTTCAGGAATACATAATAAACAATTAAAATATGTTAAAATGGTTGTGTTTCTTCAGGAATCACAACAAATCATTGTTTTAATAATCTTCTAAATTATTAATAATTGTTAGTATTCTTCAGGAATACATAATTTAAAATATGTTAATATGGTTGTGTTTCTTCAGGAACCACAACAAATTATTGTTTTAATAATCTTCTAGATTATTAGTAATTTATAATTCATGTTTCTTCAAGAAACCATGATTGCGATCAAAGAAATTCAATTACAACTTTTAGTTTAAACATTGAGGGAAAGAAAAATAAAATAAAAATGGAGATCCCCAATTATGATCTTGTGCACATAATATATACACATATCAATTCATGCAAATAGATTGATAATTATAAAAGTTAAAAAGATATACTATATATAATAAAAAAAAAAATGCATATCATGAATCAATATAAGACAATTTAGATCCACTAAAAATAAATCATATAATTACTAAAGATCATGATAAGCAACAAATCCCAACGGAATCTATTCATTCATAAGCATAGAAAACATAAGCACCAATTCTATTAATTCATACTATGCAAATATTCATAAATATATATGAAGATATTCGATTCTCAATCATAAGCATATAATAAACATAATGGGGTCGTAGATCTTATTGCTCAAGCACCAACAAAATAATTAAATAAGTTTTTGTATAAAAAAAATAAAACATGTAGATTCTAGATCTGATTTCAATATGTAATGAAAAAAAAAATACATATATATGATCTAAGCATCAATACGTACTTGTAGTCTTTGAATTGAGATGAATCTTCGGAATCAAACAACGACGATGAGAATATTTAAGTAGAACAATCGTGCTGATAACGTGTTGTGAAACTAAGAAAAGAGATGAGAGAATGATCAAGAGACTTGTTTATTATGGGGACTAGAGTCCCTTTTTATAGTTACAAGATTAGGGTTTAGGGGTAGGATAGTCATTCATATAATATGTAATTAGGGCAATTAATTAATTACAACACATTGTGAATTGTTATTTTTTTATTTTCTAGGTAGGAAGTCTATTAGAAAGAAGAAACAGTAATTAATAAGGGTTAAGTTTGACTATCTACTTGTAGTTGTAGTGGGTGTCCTAAACCTAATGGAAATTATAATTTCTTTTAGAGGTTCTCAATTTAGATTTCTATAGAATCCATCAAATATTAGGGTTATCAACTTGTATTTCCATGGAAATCAAAATCTAGCATTTTCAATTATTCTGTAATTTTCATAGAATTCTTTTATTGATTGTAGTTGAATTATAAGTTATATTATATATAAAAAACATTCCACACAAAATTCTACCTCACCTCCTCAAAATTCAAATTTTATTTTTTAAAAAGAAAATTTAAAAGTTAATATAATAATAATAATGTTAATATAATGATTATGATTATGATAATAACAATAATAATAATAATAATAATAATAAAATTTATATTTATATTTATAATAATAATAATGGCTATCATAATGATAACGATGATAATTGTCATCATTAGTTAGGAAAGATAAGTATCTTATAAGTTGATTAGTTTTCATTAAAGTGACTTAATCAATGTTGTTAGTTGAATATTTATATTAACAATATTGGTTTATGAAGTTATTAATATTTTATAATTACATAATTCTTTAATTGTAGAGTTTATGAAAGATTTTTTTTTTGAACATTTATTTAAATATTTATACTTCTTTTATGATCATTAAATTATTAACTTCATAAAATTTCATTAATTATATGTTTTGATATAATCCAATAAATTTTATTAAACCTATTAGAATTCATACAATTTCCTAGATGAAATTCCAATAGATTCTAGCAAAGTTTATAATAGAAATCATTATATTCTTTACCAATATATTGAATGCCATAAATTAAAAAGTCCTTCAAATTACATGTTGAGAACACCCTTCGTGGAGATGAGAGAGAGAGAGAGATCCTAATTTGGGAAGTTTGTTTAAGGAGATTATTGGAGCAAATTTCACTGTTTTAACTTCTAAAATAGCTAAAGAGACATTATAAAAAGTGTCTTTAAGAGAGTCTAAACTAGGGGTGAGCAAAATCACGCTGAACCGCAAAAATCAAAAACCGAAAACTTGTAAAATTGAAAACTAAAATAGAACCGAACACATTCAGTTTTTGAAAATGAAAACTTCACCGCACAGGTGCGATTTTGGTTCAAAGCAATTCAGTTCAAAATCGCATTGCACTGCAAAAACTGAAAACTGAAAATATGAAAAAAGAAAATCGAAACCTATCCAAACAAAATCAATTTTTAAAAATAAAAAGGACACCGCAAACCTCACTATTAAAAACTAAACCGCACTGCGCCGAACTCATCGGTTCAATGCGATTTCAGTTCGGTATTGCTCACCCCTATTCTAAACAATACTCCCTCCGTCCCGTTCTATCTGTCGCATTTAGAAAACTTTTTTGTCCCGTTCTATCTGTCGCATTTATATTTTCAAGAGATAATCATTGTTACTTTTTACTTTTCCAATAAAAAGTAAAGGTTACTTTACTGCTTTTACCCCTACCTTTATTATTTCACACTTTTAATTATTTTGAACACAAGGATATTATGGTCATTTGATAACTATAATTATAGTAACAATCATCTTTCTTAATGGGCGTGAAATTGTCAAATGCCACATATAAAACGGGACGGAGGGAGTAATAGTTAAGGAGGAACTAGGCACTCCTTAATAGACACATGTCGGTTTGAACTTTTTTTTTTAAATCTAGTTTTTGTTTGGGATTAGAGGGGCGTGTGCTACACATGTGACCTAATTTAGGAGAAAATGAAATTGCTCACCTGAAATAACGACAGTTGTAATATACAATATAACCCTTAAACCCCCAATGTGAAATGTGCACGTGTTCACTTACGGTGCATTTTTCTTGCCATAATTGGCCATGGAGAGGTATACTATCAAATTTGTCAAATTACATCATGCACTCAGTTCTCACTTTAATCTTATATGCGATGGTATATGGATGTACTGCATGATAGTTTAAGGATATAATATGTCTTTAAGAGTCTTGTCGATCGGATTTTGACGGTCACTTCGTCGATGTCCGGTTATATTTTCCCGTTGACTAGATCTCTACCGCATTAAACGAAAGATATGTATGTTTTGATATATGAATATTTTGTGTGATTGTATATGGATGTTTTGTGCGCCTAAGAATATCGTCGATCAAATTTCGACGACCACTTTGACGGAATAATCCGCGTTGCCAATAAATATATTTATCACATATAATGCTCATATAATATTCTACAAAGCATGCACATTGGCATCACAACAAAGGAGATGTGTGAACAATGCATAACACTCTCGACTGCACCATATGCCATCTCGTCAAATTTGGATAGATTATGAGGTATTTTGACCGAAAATATAGATTAAGTAAGAACCAAATGACAAAAATCGTCACATTTTTTAGATTTTTTTCCCCTCTTGTTTTAATACTCGAAAGTCAAAATGACATATCAAATGTAAGATGGCTTCTCTTTTAACTCTTCTTCTTCTTTTTTCTTTTCCTTTTTTTCTTTTTGCCCCGTTTTGTGTACACTCAAAAAAAGGAGGGGATTGAGAATCGAATATAAACATCGGCACAAATCAACCAAAACACGGACCGCAAAATTGACCTACAACATTCGACATAATTGAAATAATTCTTACTATTTTCATATGACATTAATTCTTATTATTACATTTTCAATTCATGTTCAATAACACTCTTAAAAAAATAAAATTTTATTTCAAGAAAAATCCCATCACTACCATCTAGCAAGATATATTTTTTTTTTTTTTGAATCTCGAGTATGAATATTCGATTTAGGCTCGAAAGAAGGTTGACGCAAAAGTGATGACATTCAATACAATAGAAGGAGATGCTTATGAGAATTGTCATGTTTAGAATGAATGGAGTGAAGACAATTTCCCTAGACCAAGATCGAAAGTTTAAAGCACCTCTTTAAAAGTTATCGACAATGGAGTGAAAGAACTATAACATGCCTTGTTTGCGAGGTCCCCTTCATTTACCTGGATCGACTGTTCACTCTATTTGTGGGGATTTGGTGATCGATAAAACATCACCAATGAACGATTGACTCGTCATTGAGTACGATGAGTCACTTCGTACCAATCTATTGCCAATCCACTTTTTAAACCTCGTGTGATAGCGAAAAACTTGAGCATTTTTGCACTAGTGGACAAAGAATCATGTGTTAAATAAAATAATCTCAGCGAAAGCCATCGCTATAATCGAGAAACCATCATATTTAATTATTTATTATAAATAATTAAATAAATTGTATTTATAATAAAAGTTGAAATAATCTATTTTTGAAACTTTAAAAAAATTTGTAGGTAAATTATGATATATTTGCAATATTTGGAATATATAAATAAATATTAGTAATGAATTCAATCTAAATATATAAAAAAAAATATATTATAATAATTAATTAATATTTATTAGACTATGACACAATGCGAGAAGATGACACCTTTTGATTTTTTCAAAGTATGTAAATATAATTATTAATTATAATAATTAATAAAATTGAACAGGGTTAAACTATATATATATATATATATATCACTCGTATATATTAATGCAAAATCCTCCTAACCTATGTGTGTGCTCCGTATGCTTCGTTTGACAAATAAAAAATTCTGGTGCTTCGTTTGTTTATGTGTCATCCGAACCTAATATTTAACTAATTTAATACTTTCTTTTTATTGTGTCTTACCTAATTTAGTTATTTTATTATATTTATTCTTATTCAATACTTTCGAGTTTCCTAATATAAAATATAAAAAAAAATCATATATAATTAATAGATATGATCTAAATTAGTTATTTTAATTAAAAGACAAATTATATATGAAGTAATATTAATTACAAAAAAACTATATTATAAAAGTAATTAAATAAGTTTTATTGATAATATAATTTAAAATAATTTTATTTTTGGAGTTTCAAATATTATATATATGTAAAATATGAGTATGCAACTAAATATCAGTAATGTATTTTATCTAAACACAATAATATTAAATTATATACTAATAATTAATAAACATTGATTAGACACCAGTACAATGCGCTACGAGTTAAACGTATGACATCTTTTTAATATCTCAAAGTATGTAACTAATAATTATTAACGGATTTATTCTAAATATTAATATATAAAATAATTTAATAATAATAATTAATAAAATAGATATTAGACACGGGTTTAAAATGTGACCCTTTGAATTTTTTGTAAGTATGTAATTAAGATTATTAATAAATTTAATTTAAACATCAAATAAAAAATTATTTAATATTTATAATAATTAATAAATAGATTACACATGTGCAAGGCACAGGTTGATAATACATTATTTTAATTTTTTATTTTAGATTTAAAATTCAGTAATTATCACTTCTTCTTTTTTTTTTTTTTTTGATATGTCCTGTGTAATACATGGGTATTAAACAAATATATATTAATGCTGAATTCTCATAATCTATGTGTCTGTCTCGTTCGCTTGAATAATAAATAATCAAATATATTATATTTATAATAAAAGTTGAAATATTTAATTTTGAAATTTTAAATATTATGCATAGGTAAATTATGATACATTTGAAATAATTGAAGTATGGAACTAAATATTAGTAATGAATTCAACCTAAATATAAAATAATAAATTATATAACAATAATAGTAATTTAATATTTATTTAAAAATGGCACAATGCAACTTGAGAGTATGACACTTTTGAATTTTTCAAAGCATGTAACTATAATTATTAACAAATTTAATCCAAACATAAAAATATAAAAGAGTTAATAATAATTAATTAATATAGATTAGGGTTGAAAATGTGACATATTTTAATTTTTTATTAGTATGTAAATATAATTATTAACGAATTTAATCAATATATTAAAATATAATATTAATTAATAATTATAATAATTAATAAATTGAACAAGGCACGGGTTGATAACACATTCTTTCAATTTTTTATTTTAAATTTTAAACTTTTAAATTTTTTACAAATATTTTTTGTAATTAATTTTTTATAAATTTTGTATAATACATGAGTGTTAAACTAGTATATATATATAATTGTAAAATTGTAATTATATATTGTAATAATATTATTTTAGCCTTTTCAATTATAATTATTTTTTTATAAAATTAATTTGATCAATTAATACAATTAATAAAATTAATAAGATGTTGGGTGCTTATTATATCTGTCACTTTGGAATATGACACAACTATCCAACAAGTTACAATTGTATCCAATCTAGTCTGTCCACGTGGAGATAGATAAGCCTTCTTTTCTGATATATAATATCATCGCCGGTACGGCACCACCAGTTTCGCCTTCTCAGAGTCTCCGTCAATGGGTAGTTTCACATTCACTCATTTCCCCGCTTTCAATTCAATCAAGCTTCCATACAAAATCCATCAGCGTCATGATTACGGAACCCGGACGATTCGTGCCTCCATCGCTGAGGGTGGCCCCATCGCCGTTTCCTCTTCTTCCGGCAACGATAGCCCAATGCTCGACTGCGTGATTGTGGGCGCCGGCATCAGCGGCCTCTGTATCGCGCAGGCCCTAACCACGAAGCACCGCAACTCCAATTTGATGGTGACTGAGGCCAGAGAGCGCGTGGGAGGAAACATCACCACCGTCGAAAGGGATGGCTATCTCTGGGAAGAAGGCCCCAACAGTTTCCAGCCCTCGGACCCCATGCTCACCATGGCGGTTAGTATTTCTTTTATTTCTAAATCAATTAATTTAATTAGCTACTGAAATTGGGCAAGATGGTGTAGGTGGACAGTGGGTTGAAGGATGAATTGGTGTTGGGAGACCCAAATGCTCCTCGTTTTGTGTTGTGGAATGGAAAGCTGAGGCCAGTCCCCTCCAAGCTCACCGACATGCCATTTTTTGACTTGATGAGCTTTCCTGGTAAAATCAAAGCTGGTTTTCGTGCTATTGGTCTTCGCCCACCCCCTCCAGTTTGTGCCTGCCCCCTCTTTCCGTTTTTTTTTAAAGTGCATTTCGATTACACGATCCTTCTCATATTTGAAATATTGTCAAAGGTAACAGGGTCATGAGGAATCAGTTGAAGAGTTTGTCCGGCGCAACCTTGGTGATGAAGTTTTTGAACGCTTAATAGAGCCATTTTGCTCTGGTATGGAAAAGTATAGAGTTCCTTTGTTTAGAACTATTTACGGGCTTGAACATGTTTTATGAAATGTTGCCTTGTTTTTAAACTACTTGCTCAACTTCTACTCGGTTATTAATACTTATTCATTGTTAAATTACACATAACCCTGTTATTGAGTCTGAAGATGTTTACTTGTATAAGATTTCAGGGTCCTTTCTGTTAAGTACACTTACAGCACTTCTTGCATTTTTGGAACTAGTCATTATCACGTCACGTGTTTTTTAAAGGTGTTTATGCTGGAGATCCATCAAAGCTGAGCATGAAAGCAGCATTTGGGAAAGTCTGGAAACTGGAGAAAACTGGTGGTAGCATCATTGGTGGGACCATTAAAGCAATCCAGGAGAAATCTAAAAGTCCTAAGGAACCCCGAGATCCGTAAATACATGCTTCACAAGGCCTTTGCTTTTTTTTTTTTTTGTTAATAATAATTTGAGAATGAATTCAGAAGTTTGATCGAGTATAACTGCAGGCGCTTACCCAAACCACAAGGGCAAACAGTTGGATCATTCAAAAAGGGCCTGGCAACATTGCCTAATGCAATCTCGTCGAGGTACACATCATCCGATTTAGGCATTATCAATAAGAATCGCATCTTTTATTTTTATCTTTGTTTTAGATCTTGTTTTCCATTATAGCCACAATAAAAGGGAATGTTTGATATGAAGAAATTCTTGCTTATTATGTGTTAAAAATTTTAAATTCAAAGGAATGGCCGAAATGTCAGAAGCAAGAAAGGTAACAATGTGATTTAATAAGCCACACGTTAATGTCATGACACCTATACTGTGGGAAAATAAGTACTTAATAGTTTGTTTTCGTGCACATTGGGATTCTTATTTATAGCTTAGGAAACAAAGTCAAGTTGTCATGGAAACTTACGGACATCACTACACTGGATGATGGAGGATATTCCTTGACATATGAAACCCCAAACGGAACGGTGTCTCTGCAGAGTAGATGTGTGGTGATGACTGTTCCATCCTACGTGGCAAGCACAATATTACGCCCACTTTCGGTAAGTCTTATTTGTATGATTTTGGTCAACTTATGTGCCAATGGCTAAATAACTCGATTCAAGTACACGTTTTTCTTCTGCATGCCTAAAAATAATAAAAATGCCTTACTGCATAATCATTTGCTACCGCCTGTGTAATTGTTTGCAGGATGTTGCAGCCGATGCGTTATTAAAATTACATTATCCACCTGTTGCTGCAGTCACCGTTTCCTATCCCAAAGAAGCAATTCGTGAAGAATGTTTGATTGACGGTGAACTGAAGGGGTTTGGGCAGTTGCATCCCCGTTCCCAAGGGGTGGAAACTTTAGGTAAACCCGATATGATTAATTTAATTAACTAGGATTATTGAATTTCAGTTGTACCAAGACCAACCTGAATTATGGACTGTGCTGTTATACTCCTGGATATTAATATCTTCGAGTCCATCAAACTATTACTACCTCCATTTTATCCACACAAATTAAGGAGTGAAACTAAATGACCATATTACCCTTACCAAAAAGTTTTCTCTTTTTCCTATTTTGTCTTCCCAATGTATACATAGTTTAATGCAATTTTACATTGAAATTGCTGAACAAAAACTATTTTTGCCCTAAAACATCTATTGTGAAATGGAGGTAATAAGTAATTAGGAATACTCAATTTCCGCTTGAGTGTAATGTATAATCTCTTTATGGTTTCATTTCATCCTGCAGGAACTATATACAGCTCATCACTGTTTCCTAACCGTGCTCCACCTGGACGAGTTCTTCTTTTAAACTACATTGGTGGAGCTACCAATTCTGGAATTACATCAAAGGTACAAAGTGATCTGTTAACTACTACACGTTTGTATGCTTTTGAAAAGATCCAAGAATATAATACATAGGGAGGGATCCCTTTTTATGAGGACAAACTCAATTGTCTTAAGAAGATATACTGGAGAAATAATTTTAGCCAGGTTCACCATTTATTAAGAAATCTGACTTCCTTTATATGAAACTTTATGATCCTAAATTTTCCCATTTTTTCACATTTAGACACCCCTTGGGCCCCGTTTACTTTTGTGGTTGGGATATAACTTGATTGATAAGAATAGGGTTTAGTTGCTGATTATGGATTGTTTTCGCAATATAGATAAAATTTGTAAAATTTAAATAAATATTCAGTGTTCATCATATTGACATCTAGCAACGCATGTTTTTCCTTTCCTCACTGCTCGTAATTTTGATCAGACGGAAAGCGAAGTTGTGGAATCGGTGGATCGTGACCTCAGGAAGATGCTTATAAACCGTAATGCACCAGATCCACTTGTCTTGGGTGTACGTGTGTGGCCACGAGCTATCCCACAATTCTTGATCGGCCACCTGGACGTGTTGGATGATGCCCGAACCGCGCTGAGCAAAGGTGGTTTTAAGGGTCTCTTTCTTGGAGGTAACTATGTTTCTGGTGTAGCGTTGGGCAGATGCGTGGAGGGTGCATACGAAGTTGCATCGAGTGTGACAGACTATTTGTCGCAATCTTTATATAGGTGATCTTTATTTGCTTCCATTATTTTTTAGGATTGGATTAGTAAGAGGTTTATAGACAATGTACAAGTAAAGTAGAAGGTGTGAGAAGATCATTTTTTGGGTTTCATTCGTTTGTTCCATCTTCTGTTTAATCTGTATCAATAAATGTCACGTGTACATAATAATAAGATAATTAAACCAATGGAAATAAATTAACTCAACACGCACAACATGATATGAACAACGACACAGATATAACAAATAACACTGTGAATTAATTTTCTCGATCGCCACATGAACATGCAAGTCAATGAGTCATCACCCAAATTAACTCATCAAGAAAAGAAAAGAAAATACATATATGTAAATATATAAATGCTAGCCGAGGGATATGATGATCAGTGTAGTGGCTTCTTCTGATAAATGGAGAGGAGGATATCGGCGAACTTGACGGTGGTGTCGTAGAACTTGTCAACCTCCGGGTTTGGGATTTGGAACTCATCGAACCCGTCTTTGCAATCGAAGAACGTGCTCCCGCCGAGATACACCTCGAGGGAAGAGAATGGATCATTCTTGACGAACCCGATGCACTGCTCCAGGTTGAACACGTACGTGTCAAACGTGTCCTTGCAACCCTTAGCTATGGACTCTACCGTCGCGGGCTTCAATCCACGTGGCAGCTCTGCCTCCAAGCCGTCCACCATAGGTTTAGCCGCGTTCGCTGTCGCTATCACGGCCTTGATCGCGTTTGTCATCGCCTCCGGCCAGGTCCCGGCGCCTTTCACCAATCCCGTGCAGACGGCTTTGTCGTCCGGGTTGGTGGTCGCGGTTGTGCAGAACGGGCTCACGCCGCCGATGACTCTGTGGGGTGGGTGGCGGCTGGCGGTGGCGGCGGTGGCCAGGAGGAGGAATGTGGCCGCCAATATTGAGAAGCAACTACCGCCGGCCATTTTTTTTTTTTAATTTTTTTTTCTTTTCTTGAGCTTTTTTTTCGACTTTGCGAACAAAGGGAGGGGTAATTGGAAAGGGTTGTGAGATGTTAATCTTTATAAGTGCAACGCTAATCTTTATTTCCTTCAATATTGTTTGGTTCAAATTCACTCGAAAACATGCCCCTCAAATTAACCCTTGAAACCCGCCAACTAACTTTATTAATCTCATTCTGCCCTGAAATGCCAACAGCATCTTAATTAGTCGTCATTTTAAACTTCTATAATTAGTACAAATATATATTAATCTTTATTTGTATTTATTTTTTTATTTGCATTTGTACTATTATGAACCGTGGAATAAATAATATTGAAGTTATTAACACCACAATAATATTCCATGGACAGGCGCAATGTATTTACCCAAATATAGACGTGTTGTTTCGGTTAAAACCGGCCGGTTAATTAACCGGCGGTTAATTTAACCGGTTTTTGATTAACCGTAACCTAACCGGCTGAGAACCGGTTAAGGTTACGGTTAAACCGGTTAACCGAATAGACGGTTAACCGTCGTTTTTTTTTAATCAGTCGATCAACTGCTGGATCGACTCTTAGTTGATCGACTGAAAAATAGTCGATCAACTGAGTTGCAGTCGAACTTTTTTTTTTTTTGGGGAAAAATAAGTTTAAAAAAAATAAGGACTTGATTTTAATTCTAATATTAAAATTTTAAATTTTAACTTTTAATATTAGAATTAACTTGCCTACGTATTCTCATAAAGGAATCAAAGTCCACGTAGTTCGAATTTTTTTTGTTTGAAAAAAACAAGTTAAAAAAAAAGGACTTGAATTTAATTCTAATATTAAAATTTAAAATTAAATTTTAACTTGTAATATTAGAATTAAATTGCATACGTATCCTCGAAAAGGAATCAAAGTCCACGTAGTTCTTTTACTTACCTCACTTACCTACTTACCTATTCGTCGTTGTCGTTGCTTCCCAAAGTGGTTGACTCAAACTTAAATTAAATTGTCTACGTATCCTCGAAAAGGAATCAAAGTCCACGTAGTTCTTTTACTTACCTCACTTACCTACTTACCTATTCGTCGTTGTCGTTGCTTCCCGAAGTGGTATCGTAATAGTCGCTCTCTTCGCCTTCATCCAATTGCATTTCTTGTTCTCGTTTTTCGGCCTTCACCCAATCGTTCATCATCATTTGATTTTCAAGATTTTTTGATGTTAAGGTAGACCGACGCTCATCTAACATGTAGCCTCCCGTGCTGAAGGCATGTTCAACAAAAACTGTCGAAACTGGAACGGCAAGGACCTCCTTGGCAGTTCTAGAGAGAGTGGGAAAAATAATGGCCATTTTCGACCAAAACTGCACAAGATCGTTAGTAACACCATCGGGCTTTTTTTGAAACCGAAGTCGGTTCAAAAACTCCTAAATAACTATCTAATTCCATTGACCGACTAGCACTAGCCCTTTGCCGTTTTCGTTTAGTATCTTCAATCAACCTCATATATGGGGATAGAGCTCCTCGAGGGTCGTTGGGTCTTGTAGAAGTGACGGGGGAAGGGGAAGGGGAAGGGGACACATTAACATCACTAGAAGATGAAGATTGATCGTATTCATTAAAAGTTAGAATTAAAAAGTGTTGTGCTTCGTGAGCAACACTAAGAGGGTTAGAAATTGGTTTTCCACTAGATTCTAAAAAAGGTGTTAATGCATCGTAATAAACTTTAAGTAAATTTTGAAGACCCTCCATCCGATAATTCGGGTCTAAAACTTTTGCAATCAAAAAAATATTGGGAATGTAATGAAAATATTCGACCCATTTATCCAACATCTCGTCGATAACATCACCTAATTCCGGGTTACCGAGTAAAGCACTACAAACAAGTACTATTTGAATACAATGATCAACAAGTATTGAGGAGGTAGGATAATAAACACCGGATAAAGCCACGGTGGCATCGTTAAAAGTTTTTAAAAGGGATATCATATTATAACAATCATCCCACATATTCGGAAACAAAGCTAAATGGACATATCCATTATTAAAGAATGTACACAATGCATCTCTATATTCAAATGTATAATTAAGTAATTTATAAGTAGAGTTCTAAGGATTTGACACATCTAATGAAATTTTTCTTGGAGCAATTGATTGGTCTTGCAAAATCTTCGCCATTTTTTTTGAAGCGAATCGTGGTTTCGTAGATAAGCTATAGCACTCCTAATCGGTTGAATCTTAGTTTTAAAAAGAGTTAAACCATCTTGAACACATAAATTCAAAATATGACAAACGCATCTAACATGAAAAAATTTACCGCCAACAGCGGGTGGACAAGTAATTTTTAACAATTCTAT
>BMAC01000320.1:1002524-1025373 GCA_014905375.1 Phtheirospermum japonicum | reverse complement strand
CGTAATCTCCGGCGACGGCCGAAGATTCTCGTCGAGATCCTCGACCTCGACGAGAAGAAGTTGGAGTGTTGGTATTGACATCACGGGAAGAGCTTACCATAGTGATATTATAAAAGAGAATTAAGTAAAACGAGATTAGGAATGAATAATAAGAATATTATTGATAATATTATTTTTTGCACAAATTAGAAACTTTACTTCTTTAAACTTGAAAATATAAGAGAAGAAGAAGAATAGTAGATGAATTGGTGTGAGGATTGGTGTTGGAGAGTGGTGTATTTATAGGTGTAGAAATTTGCAAAAAAAAAAAATAATAAATAAAAAATAAAAAACCCGGCCTCAACTGGCGGTTAAACCGGAAACCGCGGTTAACCGCCCAACGGCTATTTTCTTTTGAATTTGAGCCGTCGATTATCAACGGCTAGTTGATCTCAGTCGTTGATTTTCAACGGCTGATTCACAGATTAGTCGATCGACTAATGACCAGTCGATCGACTGGTTTGTGTTTTTTTTAAAAAAACCCGGTTAACCGCTACACACCAGTCGATCGACTGGTCTGTGTTTTTTTTTTAAAAAAAATTCGGTTAACCGCCGGTTAAGGTTAAACTTTTTGGTTAACCGTAACCTAATCGTCGGGAACCGATTGACGGTTACGGTTTTAACCGTGATCGCCGGTCAACGGTTAACCGTAACCGGTCAACGCGGTTGAAACCGGAGGTTAGGCGGTTAACCGCCAACCGATCAACACCTCTACCCAAATAGTGAAATACCAAACAAAAATCTGAAATCTGAAACAAGATATTTCCAATGAATTTGATAATAATATTAATAATAATAATAATAATAATAATAATAATAATAAGACTTTAGAAATTTGGATCAATTTAACATAATTCACAATTCAAATCCTCAATTGGGCATGAATTTATTTTTCTTTCACATTGACACGTATCTCATTATGGACATTACACCATTGCTTTTAACAAAATCAATGAGAAATTATTAAATATACCATTCAAACAATCGTTTACGTTACTATTTAATTATTTTGAGATCACACCACTTTTCATTAACACACTCTAACTTGTACGAACACTACTTAAACTAAATAGACAGTAAATACAATAATCTAAATATATTACTCTTTCTTACAAATATAATTCAGTTATTATGTTTAATATATTATTAATTTTTTATTTTTACACATATCCTTAATTAATATTCTTGAAATACTAATTTTCAACATGGTAAATTGAAAATTGATGATTACAATGTAAAATTTTACTATTCCAATAATAAATATACTAATTCAAACACTGATTTCTATAAGTATTAATTGATATTAATAAATTCAAAAAAAGTATAATTGAAAAATATTAATTAAAAACTAAATTATTGACTTAACTATATAAACTACTCATTTTTAAACTACATGAAATCAATTCGTTCGCAGGACTATTATTTTGGGACCGAGGACGGAGGAGTAATCAGTATTTTCTTAGTACGTGGTAATATATATTTGAAGTGGGTCACCAGTTGATGGGCTGAAAAAGCAGAGTGGGCGGCCCAACTAAAACAAAGCCCATGTGGTTTGGGTTAGCGGATAGTCAGTCAACTAGAAAAGTGTAGTGTAGTGTAGATGATGATGGTTCAGTTTGAAATTCAAAAGCGATTTCGACCGTTTGTTCTAACATTAATTATTATTCGATCCCTCTTTGGAAGACTGACTGGGAACGAAGGAACTGAGTGCGTGTTTGTGTGTGTGTGTGTGAGAGAGAGAGACTGAGAAATAACTTGGATACATATTTCCATGTCCATCGCCACCAGACGCCATGGCTGGCAACGCCCTCTCCATCCTTTACAGGTATTATTTTATTTTTACTTTTATTTTTTTAAAAAAGTTTTATCTTTCTCGTTTTTATTTACCCAGCTACAAAATTCTGAAATATATATATGTATGGAATTGCAGATTGTGGGGATATTAGTTTTCTGTTTCCTAGTAGCTGCTTTCTATTGCTTCATTGGCCTATTCCTAGGCTCCAGAATTGCAGAGATCACTGTCAACACTGTTTTCTCCTTTTCGGTAAATAAAACCCCCAATTCTTAACACGTAGATGCAAAGTTGTCATTTTTCAGCTAATTGATTTGATTTGATTTGATTTAATTTTGATTTTTCTCTGTCTTCAAACCAGGCACTTTCGGTTGGTGTTCTGTTTATTAGGTGTGCGGCCACTGATCCCAGTGACAAGATCCGATTTAGGTTTAGAAAGAAGAAGAAACAAAAAGGCACCAATAGTATTCTAAAGCTCAATTATGGATATATTTTTAGCCGGATTTTGTTGAGGTTCTTCAAAAGGATCGAGCGCAAGATCCTGAGGACTTGCATAAGAAGGAAATACCTGGTTGATCCCTGGAATTCTAGAATCCAAATCGAGCCTCTTATCCCGTTCCCCCTTGTCCTCGACGATGACGACCATTCTCTGGCCCCCGATCCCAAAGACGACGATGTCTCCTTCTGCTCCCTTTGTGATTTCGAGGTTATTAGTTTAGTTACCTAACAACTAAAAAAAAAAAAAAAAAAAAAAAAATCCTTTTTTTTTGTTTAGTTTAGTTTTGTTGATTAACTCCTTAGTGTTGTTATCGACCAGGTTAACAGGCACAGCAAACATTGCAGGACGTGCAACCGTTGTGTCGAGGGGTTTGATCACCACTGCAGAGTAAGAAGCTGAGGTTTTGGCAGCTCCCTTTACTAGTTATTATTCTCTATTAATTTTCGTGTTTTTTATTTGAATCGTTACAACAGTGGCTCAACAACTGCGTCGGGAAAAAGAACTACACGACCTTCATTCTTTTGATGATTTTTGTCTTGATAATGGTTAGTTAGTTTGTTAGTTAATGTTTTTGTCAATCAAGATTTTGGTATATGGTTTTTCATTAATGTCCCACATTTTAATATACTACTTTCTTTCCCTTCCAGCTTGTTGTAGAAGGAGGAGCTGCGATAGCAGTGTTTGTGAGGTGCTTTGCTGATAGAAACGGCATACAACACGAGTTATACAGAATACACTATGTCCATTTCCCTAGAGGCCTTCTTGCTGCATTATCTGTATGTAATAATCTCTCATCCTTCATCTCTTCAAGAATGCCATATATTGCATCTTAGCCAACTATCTAACTTTTTTTTTTATTTAAATTCACAGGTTCTATTGTTTTTGCTGACGACCTACAGCACAGCTGCACTGGGGCAACTTTTTTTCTTTCATGTGCTCCTCATCAGAAAGGTATAACTGAAATCTAGAATGAATTGAAAATACCTTCATTTTAACTAGATTTTTGGCATCAAGGTTTGGCCTTTATCTTAGAATGAGACATGTTTGGGATAATTAAAATTATTATTCTCAGGGAATTTCGACCTATGATTACATTTTAGCAATGAAAGAAGCCAGCTTTTCGATGGAACTAGAATCAACGTTCGAAGATTCTTCGTCAGACTTTTCTTCATCCGATGATGATGATTACGACACTACTATTGACTTGGATTCACCTCAAAAGCCCGCTTCATTTATATCGCGCATTATATGCAAAGATGGAGAAACACTACAGGTACATGTGTAGTTAGTTAGCTGTCTTTATTAAGTTTTATGCAAAACAAACAAACAAACAAACAAAAATAATACTATTGATAATAAACAATAAACCTCATATGAACCCGATTTCAGAACCCACAAAAGTTGGCCATAAGGATTGACGGGGAAAAAAATGAGAAGCCAAGTGGTTTTCGTGCAAGCATTGATCCGTGGAAGCTAATAAACCTGAGCCGAGAGAAAGTTCTAATCGCTGCTGACAAGGCAAGGGAAAAGCTTGCCGTCAAACACAAAGAAACAACTAGTGACGACTCGATGAAGCCCCTGCCGCTAGAAACAAGAAGCGGGCCACTTATTATGAAACCGGATAAAGATTTAACGGCTAGTAAAGGATTAGATTTGACACCTGCAGCAGCCATTACAAAAGGGGTGATGGTTTTAAGCTCACCAAGAAGACGGCTTTCATGTTCTCCGACGATACATCAGCAGCAGCAGGCTAACGTGGTGCCATCACCGAAGCAGAGCAGGTACAGAAGCGATTTTGACTTGAAGTTGACTCAAGTGTCGAGAGAGCTCGAGACTTATATATCCAAACAGGTGTTGTGCTCTGTTTTGAAGAACGAGGGTCGAGAGGCGTCTCCGAGATAGAGTAGTTAACAAAGGGGGGGCGAACCCGGGGAGATTTATATTATATTATATTATATATACACACAGCTTGCATTCTCAGCCTTAGAGAAAATTTTAATTTAGTGTTTATTTGTAAGATTCTCCCAGCTTTTTCTCTGAATTGTCATACATAATTTATGTAAGAAAATGTAAGCAGCAGAGGAGCTTCACTGTTTGTACCATACATTGTTTCATGGCCTAAATTAAATATATAAAAGAATTTGGTTTGCTCATTCTTCAAAACACAAGTTATTATTTATCATGTGTCTCTTGTTACCTTGTGATGATTTCTGTCTGTCTAGCATTTTAATTAAACAGGCAGCCAGAAAAGAAGGGTTCTCTATGTCGAAATCCAAGCACAATGAAATTCATCCTTTATTTTATTATCACCTTGTGGTCAAGAAATGCTTAGTGGTAGAAGAATGAAGATTAGGTTTTAGAATAGTTTCAAATCCACAAAATATGAACTAAAATTGATTAAAAAAAGAAAATTGCTGATTAGGGTTTCTAGCCAAACATGGTGGATTTGACGATGAATTTCAAATCCCTACTCAAAATTTCTCAAATCCAAAATGGAGCCTTACATTACAATTACACTGATAAAAAATTAAAAACAGCCAAAATATTATGTAACAACCCCTTTGTACTTTATTCACAATCTATTTTACAACTAATAATGGTACATAGCTTGCACATGATCTCAATTCAAACTGTCTGGATGTATTTGGTCAACAAGTTCTCACTTGCTTGCCTTCTGAGTCTGACTGGCACCACTAGATGAAGGCGGCTGAGTAGCAGCAGCAGCAGTTACTGCAGCGTCGGGATTATTATAATCACTTCCCTTTCCATTGCCGTCATCAACCTTAACTTCTTTCCCATTCTTCTGCTCCTTCACCAATACAGGTTTGAACTGACAAAAATGACGACGACATCGTATAAGTTAGACTTTAATGAATGTGAATAATAGTGTACATCAATATAAAATTCAATTAGTCAAAAATACCTGGTAAATAGAATATATCACGTTTCTTCTTATCCGTGCCATCATCTCAACAAAAAGATTATACCCCTCAAGTTTGTACTCGATGAGTGGGTCCCTCTGTGCATATCCACGTAAACCCACGGCTTGCTGAACAAACTTCAGAGCTTGCAAGTGTTCCTTCCATAAACGGTCAATGTTGGTCAATATCAAAAACTTTTCCGCGTCTTTCATTAAGCCCGGAGCCTCTTTCTCCACTATTTCCTGGCACCATAATTAATTCCATAATAAGATAATAAAAAAGAGACTGTCGTTTATTTATGAAGTAACTCCGTAAGCATTTATCAAATCAACAGCATATAACTGTGGCTACTAACTGATAAATACCCGTTTCTGTAGATATGCTTCACGTCCACGAAGGTGAAGATAATCTCTTAATTCCTCATAATTGGAACATTTGCTCTCCAGCAAATCTGGGGTCATATCATCCAAAAGATAGCAGTACCTACATGGAGAACAATATAGGGTTTAAAAAATGTTTTGAAACTGCCCGAGTAATATACACAAACTTATCCATCAAACTAAAATTTTAAAAAATGAACAGTGGAGGATTCTCATTCTCAACTTACTGCTTAAGTTTTTCCGTAAGCTTCTCGAATTCCCAGCTTTCTCTGGGAGCATCAGGACCAATATTTGCCTATTACATAATTAAGAAGAAAAAAAATTAAAAAATTCACAGCTTTCGGAAACCAGATCCCAGGGCATGACTATTATAAATAATAGAGTTCGAACATAATATCTAATACCTCAAGTATATCATCCATTGTTAATTCAGCATATTCAATTAGCAGAGATTGGAGATCATCAGATTCTAAGGCCCGCCTCCTCTCAGTGTATACTCGATCCCTTTGGCTATTCAAAACCTCGTCATACTCAAACAACTGCTTTCTAATGTCAAAAAAGTAATTCTCCACTTTTCTCTGAGCTTCATCTAGTGCTTTTGTCAGCATCTTGGATTCAATCGGCAAGTCTTCAACTCTAAAAGCTCTCATCAAACCCTATATAGGTAGTCACAATAGTATTAACATCTGTACAGTTAATTGTATTTGTATCCCTCAAAAACAGGAACAAATGCCTGAACCTGAATTCGATCTCCACCAAATATTCGAAAGATGTTATCTTCGAGACTAAGAAAGAATCGGGAGCTTCCAGGATCCCCCTGTCTGCCACTACGACCACGCAGCTAGTACAGAAAGAATAAGATAAAGTTTACACGAATATTAGAAGGCAGATAAAAACAGCATAGCTTAATAAAGCACTGCGTTTCGTCACAATTGACGTACCTGATTGTCTATTCGGCGCGACTCGTGACGTTCTGTACCCACAACATGAAGCCCACCAGCTGACACAACCTTTCATCACATTAACCAGCTTTGGTTAAACTTTTTTTTAGAGTTTGTTTTCCATTAAGGTATTAATTTATGCACCAATTACCTTCTCCCTCTCTTCCACTGTGTAAACCTTATATTCTTTAACGATTTCCAGGAATGCATCGCGCAGCTTTGAAATAACTTCATCCTGGACAGGGCCCTAGACAATTCAAGCGTTGGATTTATTAGTTATGAAGTATTATTATGAGAAAATGCATATGTTTCAGCAAATTTCACCTTTTCACAAGAATATGAGAGCCGCTCTTCTGCTTCAAGTTCAGTTAATGACCTCTGACCCCATGTTTTGGCAGCCAATTCTACAGCTTCCTCAGCAAACTTCGATTTCTCCTTGGACAGCGTACACGGAAATAGGCTCTCGTTTACCTGAAGTGTGATTCAGTGACATCAAGATGACTATGCATATTGAAACATGATAGAGACGTAAAGAGATTGAGATAAATTCAAATAATTGTTCCAACCTTCCATATTTTCTTTGGAGGAGGTTTCTTTACGGAAACAAAAACTCCTTCAGCTGGCCTTACAACTCTGCATCACTTTAGTCAGTTATTTAACAATTTAACCATAAAAATGGACATTAAAATCTTTGCACAGTCGTCAATTGCTTCTAACAAAGGTTGAGGCTGAGAAAAGATACCTAGGCATTAACATCTCACGTAACTTCAACCTTGCCATAAATTCTGCATTACCACCAAGGATAATGTCTGTCCCACGACCGGCCATGTTTGTTGCAATTGTAACTGCCCCAAGACGACCACTCTGAGCCACAATTTCAGCTTCTCTTTCCACATTTTCTGGTTTCGCATTCAGAACCTTAAAAATAAAACATCAAATGAGAAAAAGACGACGTGGTTTCAATTGTCAACCTATCACAATGCGAGCATAAAAATGTAATTTTTTATACAAACCTCATGTGGGACTCCAGCTTCACGGAGCTGTTCAGACAATGCATCACTCTGCTCAACACTAGTTGTGCCAACGAGAACTGGTCGACCTGTTTTATTCATACGAGAAATCTCTACTACGACAGCCCGCCATTTCCCTGTAGTTGCCCTGAACACTACATCCGATTCATCCTTTGGGGTGTGGGAAAGAATAAAAGTTAATATAAATCACAAGATGTAATAAAAGAAATAACTCATTTCTGCGAAAAACGTACTAAATAAAAGATAAGAAGCTCTAAATCCAAATAACACGAAACCAACCACAACAAAATCCATCAATTTCTCGATGGAAGGCATGCACACAGACAAAATAAATAAATAAATAAATTAATAAAAAGGCAAGAACAACAACAAACCTTTCTTATCATGGGCTTGTTTGTGGGAACAATTGTAACTTTGAGCTTGTATATGCTCTCAAATTCTGCCTTCTCCGTAGCAGCAGTGCCCGTCATGCCACAAAGTTTTGGAAACTACATTAAGCATTGAAACCAAACATCAGAAAAAAACTTACAGTAGCGAGAAAAGAATGATACCATCCCCCTCAAATACGCAAATCACAAAGTGTGACTGGAAAAATCACTCAAGAGCAAACAGAAAACCTGGAGAAAGAAGTTTTGGTAACTAATTGAAGCCAAGGTCACAGTTTCATTTTGTATGGGCAGTCCTTCTTTTGCTTCAACTGCCTGGTGAAGTCCATCACTCCATCGTCTCCCCTATGAGAAATGAACCAACCATACTCTTCAATTCCAGGAACAAGAGCAAAAGAAAATTTATTGAAAAAAAAAAGGGAGCTAGAGAAATGCTCGCGGAATAATTATTTTGGATCATATATAATGACGCTTAAATCTCACCACAATATAACTACATAAGTTAAATAAGTAAATAAATCTCATTTAGAAAATGTTTATCAACCAAATTCAACAAGTATTAGGAGTCTACGGTGACTGGTTTTACTTAAAGAAAATATGAGTCTACATTTGTATGTTGGCGTAGTGTTTTGAAACGACAGATAAACTTGTTCATGTTTTCTTTCCTTTTCTATTCTATGAGTACTCAAATTTAGCAAGATAGTCTCACCTGCATTACTCGGCCAGTAAATTCATCCACTATAAGAACCTCCTTGCCTCTGATTATATAGTTCACATCTTTAAGAAAAAGTTCTTTAGCTTTTATAGCATTTAATATGAATGACGCCCACTGCTCTCTAGGATCATATAAATCTTTTACATCCAGAATTTCCTCAGCATCTGCATAACCCTGTTCTGTAAGTAGAACCGTTTTTTGTTTCTCATCTACCTGCATATGTCACAATATTACAGTTAAGAGTTTGTTCCGGCTGGTCTCAGGTTACCACAGAAATACAGCAATACCCGTGGTATATGCCCAAACCGATATAAATAAGAGAAACTGTAAATATTTCTTGACGTTGAGAGATATAATTTTGCAAACCAAAAAAGGATTTATTATATGAAGTTATGAACTCAAACCAAAATAGCTTGTTTCATCATGTTTTGGGTTCTCTTTCAAAAGGATTACGTGTCAAAAACAACTGCGCTATTCAGTTGAACTTCTTACAGTATAATGTATATCTCGCTCAAAAGCCGTGGCTATCTTAGCAGCTTTATAGTAACGATCACTTGGTCTTTCCGCAGATCCTGATATGATGAGAGGAGTCCTTGCTTCATCAATCAGAATGGAATCAACCTCATCAATCACACAGTAATTGAAACCCCTCAACACAAGTTCATCAACGCTCTGTAAGGTCAAAATAAATAATCAATTTCAGCCAAGCATGCATGCATGCATCACGAATACTTCCAGAATAATCATACAAAAGAGATAATAAACAGATTCACAAAGCAAAAAAGAATTACTTTCCGTGGCAAGATTATCTCTCAAGTAATCAAAGCCCAGCTCACTATTCGTAACATACGTGATGTCACAGAGGTAGTTTTCTCTCCTCTGTTCACTACTCATATTCTCTGCCAAGAACAACAACAAACTGATCATCAGAAGGTGGACGATAATATTTTTCAAGACTCGTCCGGAGTTAACGTTGAAAAAAGTTATGCGAAAAGACGTACGCTGAATTAAGCCAACCTTCAGTCCAAGAAAACGTGGAACTTGACCAACCCATTCGCAATCTCGTCGGGCCAAATAGTCATTGACAGTAACAACATGGACTCCTTTCCCAGCTAACGCATTCAGAAAAGCAGGCAATATAGCAACAAGTGTCTTTCCTTCCCCTGTTTTCATTTCAGCTATTTCACCTTTGTGAAGAACCATACCACCTGCGCAGCACCCACCATACAAATGAAGCGTAATTAAATTGCAAAAACTCTTAAATCCTGCTAATTCATTGATAATCGAAGTAGAGAAGAGAACCAACCTATCAATTGTACATCAAATGGGCGAAGGCCTAAAACCCTTTTAGAAGCCTCTCTAACTATGGAAAATGCTTCCTGCAAGAATAAATAAATATTGGAAGACAATTAACAGCAGACTCTATCCACTTTCTAATTTTGGAAACCAATGATAAAATGAACAGAAAAAAAAAATTGACATACAGGTAAAAGGGAATCCAAGGAATCACCGCCGCTAGCGCGGCGTTGCAAGGCGGCTGTCCTTTCTTTCAGCTGGGAATCGGAGAGAGACGAAATCTCAGACTCCATCTGATTGATGAGTGATACGGTGTTTGCATAGAGTTGCCTGGTGGACTCACCGGTATCTGTGCCCGTCCCGAAAATGCCGCCAAGTAAACCACCTAATGCCGCCGCCACCACCACTGAGCTTGACCTCCTACGCGCTCTAACTCTCGCTCCTCGACCAGCTCCAGCACACCGGGTTAGTTTGGGGGTTTTGAGCAGAAAATCACAACTAAGCCCATTGCCGTTGATGACGAAATTGGGAGACAGAGCCGAAGGAAGACGGCTGGCAACTTGCGGTGCAACTGCCATCCGTAACTAACTGTGTGAAATCAATCTGTGGAGAGCCGAGAGAGATGAGGTCTGAAACTCACACAGAGCGGAGCGGAGCGAAGCGGGTGGAGATAAGACATTATTTTATTTTCTTTTATTTATTTCAAATACTTATTTTAATTATACTCGTAATTCGTCATCAGAAAATTAAATACATATTTGTTTTAAAATCCATTAAATAATTACTTACATGAAAAAACAAGCAGTTAAAATAATATATTAGGCAATGGTTTAATATATATATATATATATATATATATATATATATATATATATACCGGTTTTTATTATATGAATCACAAAATAATCGTATATTTTTGTCATTAAAGTAAATAATTTATTCAGGAGATGGAATCTCTTTACTACTATATTCGATTGGAAATTAACAATTGTTGATACTGTATTTATTTATGCGTAATTATGCTTTTAATTTGGGTACATATAATGTTGATTGACGAAAATGAATGATGCGTATTTCTGGTAGATTAGATAAGGGAAGGGACACGTTGCCAGTCGTCATTTCATTTCCCCAAAATCAATTAATAATAATAATAATATAGTAATAATAATAATACGCTCTCCACTTTCCCAAGTCCCGTCCCACCACATGAACGGCCGTTAAATTGGCTTTCCCGGTGTGAAACCCTAGTCCCCAAATATGGATCCTTCGCCCGGGCTCGAAGACCCTCGCGCCGCCACCAACGGCGACACCAGCCACGTCTCCAAGAAGCTCAAACCCTCCTTCATTTCCGATTCCGAAATTCGGGATGAGTTCGCCCACCACCAGCCCGGCGTCGCCCGAATCAACAACGGCAGCTTCGGGAGCTGCCCCGCCTCCATCATCGCCGCCCAGAAGAGATGGCAGCTCCGCTTCCTCCGCCAGCCCGACGACTTCTTCTTCAATCACCTCCAGCGCCAAATCCTCTATTCCCGCACCGTCATCAAGGATCTCATTAACGCCGACCACCTCGACGAGGTCTCCATCGTAGACAATGCCACCACCGCCGCCGCCATTGTCCTTCAGCACGTCGGCTGGGCCTTCGCTGAGGGCCGCTTCCAGAAGGGCGATGCTGTCGTTATGCTCCACTGCGCTTTCCAGGCTGTCAAGAAGTCCATTGAGGCTTACGTCACCCGTGCCGGAGGCTCAGTCATCGTCGTCCACCTGCCCTTCCCTGTAAGTTCCAACCAAGAAATCATAGCCGAGTTTCGCAAGGGCTTGGCTAGAGGTAGGGCCAACGGTAAGAAAGTTAGGTTAGCCATAATTGATCATATAACATCGATGCCTTGTGTCGTGATCCCTGCGCGTGAGCTCGTTCAGATTTGTAGAGAGGAAGGCGTGGAGCGTGTTTTTGTAGACGCCGCTCATGCTATTGGTAATGTTCGTGTTGATGTTAAGGATATCGGGGCTGATTTTTATGTTAGCAATTTGCACAAGTGGTTTTTCTGCCCCCCGTCTGTTGCGTTTTTGTACTGTCGAAAATCACCCGTGTCCCCTGATTTGCACCACCCTGTAGTTTCGCATGAATACGGGAATGGGCTAGCCATAGAGAGCGCGTGGATTGGAACACGAGACTATAGTTCACAGCTTGTTATCCCCGAAGTTTTAGAATTCACTAATAGGTTTGAAGGGGGGCTCGAAGGGATTCGGAAGAGGAACCATGAGAAAGTGGTGGAAATGGGCCATATGCTGGCCGATGCTTGGGGAACGAGTCTTGGTTCGCCACCGGAGATGTGTCCGAGCATGGCGATGGTTGGGTTGCCTTCGAGATTGGGAGTGTTGTGTGATGACGATGCGTTGAACTTGAGATCACACTTGAGGGATAACTTTGGTGTGGAGGTGCCCATACATTACCAGGTTCCAAGAGACGGGGAGATTGGAGTCATGGATGGGGACGGTTGTGTAACAGGGTACGTTCGGATTTCTCATCAAGTGTACAATACCCTTGATGATTATATCAAGTTGAGAGATGCCATTACTCAGCTTCTCCAAGATGGTGTGACTTGTGTGAAGCTTCGGAGAGTCTAAAGAGGTTTGTAATGATATTATGGACTTGAACGTAGTTTTTTTTTTTTGGGTGATAATTAGTTAAATTTAAAAAAGGGTTTCTTATTGCTTATATATGTCACACAACTTGAAGGATTAAAAGAGTCATTTATGAATACCAACCATGTCCTTTGTGATTTAGACCTCTGCTTAGTGATTCATATGGATGTCTGCTGGTGTTTGATGGTCAGCAGCTTAGATCTTTTTCTACTTGTTAAATTTCTTAATTGTAAGTGTATGAAAGAGTACGAGGTAATGTCATGTACTTAATAGGAGTAGGCATGGACAGTGGCATGAAACTAGAAATTTGCTCAGTTTTAGCTTTTTAGCAATTTCTCCTATGGAGTACTTTTGTGGCATCTTTAAATAAGCGCTCGCATTGAAAGTTGTGGTATCATGCACCTTTGTGGCATAGGGTATATATCCATTTGGAGTTGTGTATTAAAAGGAAGTGATGTCAAGGACAAGTTCTTGTCCCACCACCTCCTCAGCTTTTTTGTTGTTGTTGTTGTAGTTGTTGTTGTTTATACTGATGGGAAAATACGGTATAGATATTGCTGTGTGTATATATTTGCTGTGGTGAAACTGGATTGATTAGGAACTTGTGTTGATGAAACTACTTTTTAGATTTCTTTTTATATCCTCATATGTCTACTTTGCTATAATGTTCAATAGCATAATATGTTTTTTTTAATCTCATAATTGTAAAATGATTAAGAATGAACAATTGGCCACAGCTGATACCTGGATTCTTAAAATTTCATCAGAATAACAAACAGAGTTGACAAATGAGCACAATGCCTATAAAATTCAAATGATCTAGACTGACAGTCTCTTAGCCCTTTAAACCTAGTGCTGCATGCTTAAATATGGCTAGACCTGGAAAGCTAAGTCAGGGGCACTTGCAGAGCCCATAATTTCTTGTAATTTGATTAAATTAGTGATGCTTGGATAATAATACGCTCTTTTGAGTTACTAGGAATCTAGGTTGTTTCTTTTTCCGATTAGAGTCTGATTAATGGTAACCTTCACTTTCGCAGCTAGCTTGTTGAAGAAGTGGAGAAATGTTCTAATGAATAATAAAACTGTGTTTGGCATGCATGCTCTTGTATGTCTGGCCTTTGCCCTCCCAAGAAAGATAAACTTGGATGATGCCAATGGATAGCCAGCAGAGACTGTTTATGTACACTCCACACCAGAAAGTGTCGAGGTTTCTTGTGTTGGGAGTTAACACCTTGAAGCTAACACCCTAGTTTTTTGTTTTGTCTGTTTTTTCCTGTACCGGTCATGACAATAAATTTGTAACTATTATCGTAAATCTCTTCTCCTTTTACATGTTGTATTGTGGGATTTGGGAGATATCTCAGCTTATGGAGTTGGTTTCAAATTTTGAATATGCTGAGATCTTGAAATGAAAACCGAGCTTCTATGTCTTTTATGAAAGTTGCCGCGTTGGTAATTATTGATCATTATCATGTCACGCGTTGATAAATGATCATGATCCCATCCCTGCGCTCAGCGACACGTTTACGCTAGTCTTTGCATGATAGTTTAATGTTCTCCTGCCGTGTGGGTAGAAAGCTCATCAAAATATTTTTTACTTTATTCAAGAATTTACAAGATGTCTAAAGTTTTTGGTAAAAATTATCATAATAAGGTTCATAAGTTTTGAGAAGAATTGATATATCATTTACTCAGGTTCATTATGCTTTCACGAGTCCGGGTGAATATAACGTCTTGTTTTGACAAAAATTGTTTTGCTTTGATAAATTTAAGTATCCAATTGTCATTACTCATTATTGATATTTTTATATGTTATCCTTTAATTTGATCTAAGAAGAATAGTTTGTAAGTAAATGAGATTCCACATTTTCATAATCATGGTCCTCTGGACTAACAAAACAGATGTGAAATTATACCTGAAAAGTTGATGATGTCAAATTATATTTAAAATGTAAATTATTATTGTATTAATATTATTTAATTATTTAAATGCATTGATAATAGAATATTATAAAGGAGATGAATGTGTGAATATTATATAATAAAAAAATATGATTTAAATATAATAAGTTGTTCACTGAGTATTGAAATTTTGAATCATATAACCAATTAAAATTGAGATATGAGTCCTAGCCTAAATAGGGATGAGAGCTTAAATATACTTTCATCTAGTTTTCTGTTGGTGTTAAAGAAATTTGAGGGAAGAGTAATTTTTTGTTTTCATTGTTAGGATTTTTAGAGTGTGATTTGATACCAGATGAAAATCTGATGGTTAAAATTGATATGACGTAGAATTGCATACTTACTCAACTCATCCTTAACCTTAAGCTATATTTGTTCCAGAACTGTAAATTCTTCGGTTCGGATTGCCAAAAAAGAAAATTCAAAATCCTAAATCTAAGTGCTAACTAGGAGTGATCATAAGTTTAAAAAATTGTCCGAACTGTCTGAGTTTTTATTAAAATTGTGAATAAAAAAATACAACATATACATATAGGGTTGAGTTCAAATGAAACCCTGTCAATATATGCGAATCTAGGAACCAATCCAGGCCGTAGGATTTTTCAATCGAACGGACATATTTGATTTAATTTTATGTCTCAAACATGGAAATGTTGATGTCAAACGGCTGGTCAATTATAATGTAGGGACAAATTAGTCCAATAAAACACTTTACAAAATCCCGCCCAATATTCCTTCCCGTAATAATTGGAAGTTGAAAAGGGAAATATGTTGTAGTTGTCCCAGTAACAAAGTATACATGCAAAAATAGTTTATAGGGAGGTGTGCAGGGTATAAGAATTCATCGCGMGAATTCATTCCTACCAACTACTCCGAACATTTTCTACAACGAGGTTTGCGGGCGGAATCTGGGTTTTTTGATGGGAAACGTGTGACGGCAATCAAGAGGCAACCGTCGAACGCCACCTTCCGGCGGAGCAGGTGAATTGTGCATAGAATTTTTAATTGAATCGAGACTGTAACCCTAAAATTTGGATTTTGTTCAATTAAAAATCAATCGCAGTTCGATAATCCAATTTTTACTGAAATGAAAGCAGTCCGTAGTACTTTATCACTTCAATTTTGGTGTTTTCTGTGTTCGATTCTTCTTTTTAATTGGGTGGTCCCCAAAAAATAGGGTTTGGCGGCGATGATTTGGAAAAAATTTAAAAAATCTATGCGAATTATTTTAACAAAATATTTTTTTTTTTGGTTTGTTTATTGACATGCTTTTGTCATATGTTTCTGATACGACAAATTTGTGTGTGTTGATGTGTTAATATTTTGGCACGTGTGGAAATAGCTACAGCGAGTTGATAGATGAAAAACGTGCTCACTATGTTCGATGTAGTGCTTTGTAATTACATCTTAAGTGCCATTAAAAAATCGTCGACGTGTATTCAATTTCCAACAATTGTTTAACTTTGACCATTGATGATATGTTTTGAAAAGTGGCTGAAATGTAAATCACTTTGTATTGCTTTCTATAAGGTTAGATTCTGCAGAAGATATGAGTGGGTTGTGTGATGCTCTTGAGTTAAATGTTTAGTGCTTTGATTGTATATATGTAGTGTACAAGATAGACTGGATTGGCCACTAGGTTTGATTGTAGTGCTTTGAACTGGATTGGTGCCTAGGTCTGTGTGATACTATGTTTTGAAATGTGACTGTAATACATATAACTTTGTAGTGCTCTCTATAAGGTTACATTCTGCTGAAGATATAAGTGGGGTTGTGTGATGCTCCTGACTTAAATGTTGAGTGCTTTGATTGTACATATGTACTGTACAATAGAGACTGGCTTGTATTTATATTTGTATTGCTTTTTATAATTTTATAGGCTGATGAACATATAATGGTGTTGTTTTGTTGTATAGATTATGTGCTTTGATTGTGTGTTCCTAGTGTGAAGTGTGTATAATGTAGTGCTTATGGTCTGCTGTTAAATATGCTTTTAAGTATGTTTGTAGCTGTCACTATTCATATGGAGCAATGTATCTGATTTTGTGTGGTGCTCTATGATTTTGTAGTTTGATAATTTGTGTACGGTAAATGTGCTCTGGGAGTATGGTTGTGTATTTTCGACGGGCTTTGAATGGGTATTGTGGTTTTTTGATTCTAGATGTTTTCATAATATCTAAAGTTGTTTGATATTTTTTTAAAACTTCTGAACTGGTGCCTTTCATATATTCGCATGTGATTTTTTAGACATGTGAAATTGATAATCTTGTTGTTTGTGGGTATGTTATTTAAGTAATGAAACACTGCTTTCACAATTTTGTGATGATGCTTTCTGATATTTTATTGGATGCTTATTTGAATGAGAATAGTTGTGTATGTATAATCGCATGAGATTGATTTCTTGTTCTTATTCCGGTTGAAGATAACCACTGCTTTCAAACAGTTGCTTTTATGCATTGCTTTTTTGTTAATTTTTTTAATGCTATCTGCACTGGTTTTAGATATGTATTAATTATGTAGTGTGATTTGGAATGGTGTCGTATGAAAATAATGTGATGAATGATTTTTAAACCCTAACAGATATGTACTCTTTTATGAATATTGGTGAAATTGAACAATGCTTTAACGTGCATTTTTGTAATGCTTTATTATGATTTGTTAAATGCTCTTTTACGTGTTAACTGTAATTTGCACTTGATAATTTTGGTGTTTGTGGGTACGATATTTAACTAGTAAAAAAACTTCCTTTGCGAGTTAGTTGTGGTGTGATATAATTGGTGGTAGATTGCCCCTTATCGACTGTCCTGATTTTGGTATTTATTTTGTCGGTTTAGTGACTTCATACAGTTGCTTGAAAAATGCAGTTTGAAAAATGAAAAAAATGTCTATAATAACAAATATAACGTACTTTTTTGATTTATACCAGAAGAATAAGCTTGGTAAATACCTGAAGCGCAACGGCCAAGGACACAAAGCAACATGTCTTAACAAAGTCCCAGTGACACGGTTGAAGATGAATTGGAGAGATGATGACAATAAATGTGACTGTGCGATATATACAATGCGGCACATGGAGACTTACATGGGGACTGGGCAAAGATGGGATTCCGGCTTGAAGAGTAGGTCTGCGAATCAAATGGCCTTTCTGAGAGCCAAATATTGCGCGACGATCCTAACATCAGAGAGTAATGTGTACAAGGATCATAATCCGGAAGCGGCCTCGTTCTACTATCGTTGTTCTTGTGAAGAATACGAGATTGATGTGGTTGATCTTCTTATAAATGGAGGAAGCGGTGCCCCGCCCGAATTCGATGTTGATGCGACCGAGTGACATGTTAAGTGCATGAACAATGTTTTTTTTATTTTATTTTCTGAATTAAGACTAAATAACTTTGGTTGGAACATGGTATTTGTTTTCAGATTTACCTGGTTCTAGGTTTTGAATTGCTGAAAATGTATTGGCACAATTTGTTTTGGTTGCTGAAGACGTACTGGTTATTTATTTTATTTGTCTTGTGTTTCATATAATGTTTGCTTTGTATAATTATAATAGTCCCACTTTCCGTGCAACATAAGGAGTATTTTCAAATACCATTAGAAAAAGCATTGTGATAAAAAAAATCAGTATCACCAAAGAATAGAACAGAAAGCATCTCACACTTTTTAACATGCGGTGGTCGACTTGTTAATTTAAATGAGAACTGGGGACAATATCATCTCATCCATACTGTTAAAAAAGTGTATAAAAACGGACGACTTATTAGGTTAAATAAGAACCGGGATCAATATCATCTCATCATATTGTTTTAAATTTTTTTTTCGACTTATTAAGTTACATAAGAACAGGGATCAATATCATCTCAACATATTATTTTTAAAATATTTGAATGCACTGATCAGTTTTTGACGTGCTGTGGTCTCTTCCTTAATTGGAAATAATAATATTTGTTTGGCGCAAAAAAATGAAACAGTGCACACAAAATACTATAAGTTGATGTTAATTAAAAACAACAAGCAATTTTATTCTTATTAATCAAATCGTGTAAATGTCTTAACAGAAAATGCAGTGTTTTGTGATTGGTAATAACGTAACAAAGCCTGACAATTAATTTAAATCCACCGGGCAATTGCGAGCGTCATGGTTCGATTTCTGCTTGCATCGGCTACACATTCTCAATGGCTTGTTGCTATTTTCAATCGCCGTCTCCTTAAATGAATAAATATCCAAAAAATTGATAACCGAGGTGCAGTATACATATTCATATGTATTAGATAAATTCTGCTTTCCATTATGAAGCATTATACACCCAGAAATTAAAGTCTGCTCTCCAATAATCAAAGTGCCAAAAACATTGATGACTGCTTTGGAGTATACATCATTTTTTGCGAATTATTTATTCCTGTACTTTTCCATTTGGTATAATGCACTACAAATGATGTGTAACAGAATGTATAAATATCAAAACATAATCTTGTGGTTATGTTGGAAAAAAATATTTGCAAAACAACTAATGAACAAAGATTACTAATGAGTTTTTTATTTTAAATTAATAATATATATATAATTTTTCTTTTCTGATCAGTGTTGAAAACAAAAAATAGGATAGTTATAGAAACATGCAAAAACCTATTAAAAAATTTTAAACTCAACGACGGATAATTAAAACCTGTTTGTCGAGTAAGTAGCATCAAATGAGACAACATCTCCGAAGGCAGCACAGTTCCTCCTGCAAGTGGGGTCAGCCCAAAATAACCGAGTCAACTTGTCGTGCTCGTCAACTGCATAATCGAACACAAATGCCGGGTTCATTTCTTTATTCCTAAAAAGCTTCTCCAACAATATTTGAGCGTCAACCCCAGCAACATATGCTTTCAAATCGCGTGCAAAGTTTTTGAATTCAACTTTCGTGCAACCTATATTCGAATACCCACCGACGACTTCCTTAAATAGCCTATACGACCTCATTGCACCGATATTCGCCCTAGCACAGCTCAACATGAATTGCTTATGAGCAGGATCTAGCCTTCTATTCTCTTTAAGGAATGGCTTATATGGTTCAGAAACTAACATATGCCGATGGCGTTCGATAAACTCGTTAACAACGTAAACTTCACCGGGACAAAACTTGAACTTGACACGTGCCATGCACCCACAACGCTTGGACGTCCGGCGTATTTTTTTTTACGGAGGGCTTCCACTTATGTTTTGATTCTCACACATGACACTTTCGCTATTAAGAGGGGCGACAAGCTTCTCGCCCTCTCTATTATAATACACAGTTTTGAGCATGATGGTATTATTGCGGTACTTTTTTTCCGATTCCAGACGAACATCAAAACCACAATTCGAGGCGTAGTTTCTATAGAACTTAATACCGTCGTTTAATGAAGTAAATTTTTTTCCCTCGAAAGGCTTATCATTCAAGTCACAGTACGACATGTAATACTCGGTTAGTCCAGGTGATATCTCGACGTGATACTCGATCTTTTCACTACACTCGTTAGTGCCTGCGAGTCAATGAAACACGCATAATTAGAAATTTATCATACGGTTCTGAAAATAAATCATAATATATTGCTTTAAAAAATCATAATATATTGTTTTTAGTGCTTTAAAATTCAAATGGTGCTTTCTGTATAATAATCAGTCATATAGATGTCGCATGCAAAAAGAACATTAAATTCTGCTCGTGGTAATGACCATTTACTGCTTTGTCTCAAAATCTCTGGTGCTGTTTGAGATTAATGATCAGTGCTTTCGAAAAATAATCAGTGGAGTAAGCCGTTCCTTGACAACCCTAGGAATTTTTTTTTCCCACGATAATAAGATGCCGCATAAATATATTACTTTAAAAAATCATAAAATATTACTTTTAGCGCTTTAAAAATCAAATGGTGCTTTCTGTATAGTAATCAGTCAAATAGATGTCGCATTCAAAAAGAAGATTAAATTCTGGTCGTGATATTGACCAGTTACTGCTTTGTTTGAAAATCTCRGGTGTTGTCTGATATTAGTGGACAATGCTTTCGAAAACTTCAGAATCGACGGGTCCCAGATACACACATGTTTCCCTTCTTTTTTTTTTCTTTTTTTTTTCAGTTCATCAATGGAGTTAAACGTTCCATGTCAACCCTAGGTGTTTTTTTTTTTCCCACTTCAATAAGATTTACCACCGCCGTTCGCATATATAGTGTTAAAAAAAAGAATACAAATCCTGTAAGGTATTTAGCGGAGAAAACAAATGAAAACCGTAGATGAACGGACAAACCTGATGTCGCCATTCTGTGAATTACGCTCAAGGGATTGTTGAGGATGAACAGAATATTATTATTCAGCGTGGAGATATTTGATATTTCCTAATTGTATTAAGGGAATATACATTATTATGAGCCGTAATAATTAAGGAAATATACGTTATTATGGGCCGTAATAATTGACCAGGTTTTAAAAATACGAAAATAACCTCAGCATGTTTGAATTATAGTCAATTGTTTCTTTTTATTTTAACCATTGATCCTATTTAATCTACGGCCTGGATTGGTCTCTAGGTTCGCATATATTGACGTGGGATATATTTGAACCTAATCCTATATATATATATATATATATATATATAGGGTTGGGTTCAAATGGAACCATGTCATTATATGTGAATTTAGGAACTAATCTTGACCATTAGATTGAATAATCTTGATGGTTGAGATTATGACATGTCAGCATGGTAATAATTTAAAAAAATCCATTAAATAATTAAAAAGGGCATTTTAGACATATAACGACGTTTATGAAAAGCATTAAATCGCTTTTTAAAAAGCACAATGGATATTTAACTGCAAATTCAAAAATTTATGATGAAACTCAAATCTTCAACGAACCATAACTTTTTTATTTTTTATTCATTTTTAATGAAAAATATATCAAATTAATCACATTCTCAAGATCTACGATTTAAGATACATATTGCATATTTAAACATGTAAAAAATAAGTAAATATAATTAAATTTAAAAATCTGAATATTAAAAACATTGTATATGACTATTTATAGCACTACACAAGTTTTCAGCAGTACTTTTTTTTTTTGAGAAGACCCCAGCGAATCGATCAGAAATGCCGCCGTTTTGACGTCGTCGCGCCTCGACTTTACTTCTTCACCGTCTTCCGCCACATCCTCTCAATCTGAAATTCTCAAAGAGGAACTGGTCGATGTCGGCGAGCGCTACGGCATCATTTTCCTTCTTCCTTCGGATTGGCTTCGTCGGCGGCGAATGATGACGTTTTGGTGCGCCGGCAACTGCGGATTGGGAATTGGAGTTGTCTGTTGGAGATTTTTATTTTCGAGAGGCATTCGTGAAGTGATTTCTGAATTTATTTTGGCATTTTACTTCGACTGGTTTGCGACGGCGGCGAGGTTTGGCGGCGCGCTGGGCGGCGAAGAAGGGTTGTGGCCAAGCGGCACGGCTGCAAGGCGGCTTTGGGTGGCGGTTAGAAAATGGCCGTTGTGTGGCTGAGTCGGGCTTGATTTCGGGTTTCGCGTTTCGGTTGTGGGGTGCGCCTGGTGGTGGGTTGGGACGGACGGGTTTGGTTGTGGTTTCGGACGGTGGTGTTGGGGGGGCCTCCGGTGGTGTTGGCGACTGGAAGTTCGATTATATATATGCATTTCTTATGAAGATATGCAGGGAAAATAGTGTGATATTTAATGTGCCTCATGAGAGTCCTTTTGAATGTTGGGCAGATTTTCTTTGTATGATATTTGCTATGATATTTATTTTATTCAATAAAGTGGGACTATTTGGAATTTTTAGTTAACAAAACTAGTGAATCATTAAGGGGTGTATTGGTTGGGATTCAATGGAATTTTGAATTGTAAGTACTGAAATCTCAGTACTAAGAGTTTTGTTGATAGTAAAAAAAACATTTGATAGTTCATGTCGGATATTGTTGGGGAGAAATCGGCAGGGGCACGAGTGGCGACCAAGGCCTTTTTGAATTGGGATCCCGGTGCTTTTTGAAGGAATACCCGATACTTTTGGGAGAAATTGGCAGGGGCACTGTGGTTGTTGGCCGATTTTTCGGTGGTGATGTTGAAAAATAAAAAGCAGTGGTAGTGTAGTAAAAAAAGCGTCGCAACAATATTAAGAAAGCACTCCAAAAAAACTAGCACTGCCAACATAAAAATTAAAGCATTGTATATGACTATTCATAGCACTACACAAGTTTTCAGCAGTGCTTTTTTTTTTT
>BMAC01000320.1:984902-1002499 GCA_014905375.1 Phtheirospermum japonicum | reverse complement strand
TGTGTTGGAAAGATAAAGATGAAAAACGGGGGAGAAAATAAGGGTCTGGACGAATTAGGTTAATCAGATTTGGTATTTAATCTGATTAAAGCATTTGTTAAAATACATAAACACCCTTCTCCTTCCATATATATAAATTAATGAATTTAAAAAAAAGAAAAAAATCTTGTCCACATATTTTATTAGATCTACGGACTGGATTGGTCCCTAGGTTCGCATATATTGACGTGGGTTTCATTTGAACCCAATCATATATATATATATATATATATATATATATATGTGTGATTTTTGTTTTACAAGCAAGTTGCACTATTAAAACCGCAACGCGTTGCACTTATATAATTTTAATATTTATATATATTATTAATTTTCTTCTTTCTTTATCTAGTTGAAAATTCTAAATATAATGTTGAAAATATAATTATATTTGCGATCAGTGTAATATATTATAAAAAATGCATCACATTATTAATATAATTGAGTTAAAAAATAGTGCAAAATGCACTTATTTACAATATTATCATTTCAAGAATTTCAATATTTTATTTTAATAAAAAGTCGTGATAGCTATAAAGTCCACGAAAAAACAAATTGATTGAAACTGCTAAATCAACATAAACAATTCGAAATCGCATTTATTCGAAAAACCACAATAAAAATTTAATATTTTAATCAAGTCGCAATTAACAATTCAGTTAAAAATTAAATGAAAAATAGCCAAATTGCACGAGCCCACCCCTAATTCTAACCACCACTGTTTTAAAAACCGGATCGAACCGGCCGGTTCAACCGGTTAAACCGGGAACCGGCCATTGACCCGGTCCGATCACATCTATAAAACCGTTTTAGCGGTTAAACCGGTCAAGAACCGGTTAAACCGCTGAAAATCGGCAAAAAACCCGGTTGAACCGGTCAAACCGTTTTTTATGTGCAAAATATTGTGTATGATTCAACTAAATTGGTATAATTATATTAATGATCCATGGAACCTAATCAAGCGATATTAAAATAAATAAATTATGTTCGGTCAATTTTATTTTTTTATTTTTATCTCTCTTAATAATCTAGACAAATAATTAAGATAGTGATCTATGACTTATATATCACATAACAAAGAATTATATTAATATGTTTAATAGAGTATAAATAAATTAAGCATGTTTATATAATAAATTAATTACTTTTTCCAAATACGAATCAAATTAATATTTATATTAATATATTACATAATATTTCATACTATATAATTAACAATATTATGTTTTTATTAATACGGTTGGACCGGCGGTTGAACCGGTCCGACCGGTTGAACCGTGAACCGGTGAGGAGACCGGTTCGTTCACCGGTCCGGTTTTTAAAACATTGCTAACCACACTCACTAGCCTATTTAATTCAAAATTTTAAAAAATACAATATCATTATAACCTATTTAATATAAAATATTAAAAAATATTATATTTTAATAACTAACTTTTGGAATATATAATTTTATTTTTATATATACAAATTGAATAGAAAATTGTAGATTTGGAGATAAGATTTATTTGATATACTATTATATAAAATAGATAAAACGGAAAATTGACGAATTAAAACTTTAAATTAAAAAAATGAAATAATTCGACATACTATGATAACGTTATAAAATAAAATAAAATTAAGAATTATATATATATATTAATTATTTTTTGACTTTCAATTTTCTTTTTTAGCTTCAAGCCTCCTTCCCCAGTATATCCCAAAGAACCCTACTCACACTGTCCAGGCTCCCACCCAGCAATCAGCTATAGCTAAAATCAAACCGAATCGGGTTTTTATAATAGGATTCTGTTTCTCTTTCCTTCATTCGAAGTTGAAACGCAAGTGCCCTGGGACGATAAGCACGAGTCGGAGCTTCTGAGCGGAAAACGACGGCTGCCGCTGCATTGGGAAATATGGCGGATGATGAGTTGCCGCCGCCAATTAGGCTCATGAATTTCGTCTCCGAAAATCAGGTTTCCCCTAATTCTGTGTGTGTGTGTGTATATATATATATATATACTGATGTAATTATTATTCTAAAGTTAATTAATTGGGGATGGCATAAAAGTAAAACTAAAGAGCGATTTCACAGTTGGAAGAAGCTCGGAGGACTCGAGGAGCTCGAGTCGAAGATGGTACTGCTCAGAGGGATAGGCCCCTTTTCGAGGTCTGCCTCTCGGTTACAAGTTTTCGATTGTAATTCGATTTCTGGTATTTTTTTTAAGTTTTCATTTCCTGTTGTTGAAAACTGCAGATTCTAAAGGAGAACAAGGATAAGAAAGATGCTGAGTTCAATGAACGTTTCAAGCACAGTATGTTCTTATTTTTATGTTCTCTGCAAATACGCACCTTCTTGCTTTAGCTATTATTATTATTATTATTATAGTTGTATTATCTTCATAAATTGAGACCAGAAAAATAACAACACTACTATTTCCTGTATCTAGATTAGGCTTCACTCGGTTAATCTTTCCCCATGCAGAAACAATCTACTTCTTTCCTTTGACAGTGCCTTGTATTGTCAGATTGATGTTGACATTTCCTCTTGCAGGGCCACCAAAAGCCCTTGATGAAGATGAGACGGAGTTTCTCGATAAATTAGAATTGGTGAGGCCATTTACTTAGTAATTTTCATAGAAATAACAATGTTGCAATTGCTCGCTTTCATCCGATGAATATGTTTCTGTCTGTAGTTTAGCTCTTAAATTCCATGAATTTTGTCAAATTAAGGCATTTGGCCTTTCAACCCAAGTTAGCGTAATGTAATATTCTAAATAGCACATTTCTGTTTTTGGCAACACATTGTCAAATAGATTGTGAGGTTTGACTGACGATGAATCCCTAAGGCCCAAGCAGAAGTTTGAAACTTTAAACATCCTTAATACAGTGACAACATTTTGTTAGAGCCACCATGATAGGCTATGCAGGCACAACTTCGAAGCAGATTAACTAACAGATGTCCTAATTTCTTGAATACCTGATAGGGGTTATGAGTTTTTTAAATTATTAAATAAAAATATTTTTTCACTTCTCTACGAGGCTCTTATACTCTAGGTTTACTTTGTATAATTCTGTATTTCGTTACATATGACTTTGAGTGGTTGCTTGTGTGTATACTTACTCCACAGATAGTTTTGTTTGTGCAAGCGTCTAATTTGGCTTTCGATTGCTCCTTACAGTCAAAGAGAGAATATGAGCGGCAAATAGCAGATGAAGAAGAGCAACAGCTGCGTAGTTTTCAGGTGTGTTTCCTATAAAATTTTCATCTGAACTTTTTTTTTTAATTTAGCACAAAACATAATCAATGTTATCCTCGTGGTGTCTATCAGGCAGCTGTGGCATCATCGCAGTCTGAGGTTGTACATGAGGTGAAGGAGACACCTTTAGTTCCCAAAATTCAGGTGGTTGCACATACTTTTAACCTTGTGCTTAGCCATTTAAAACAATTCCTTTTCTTTTCTTTGACTAATTTCTTAGAGTGATCATGTTGTTATATTCACACACTCAATGATTTAGTCACACAAAAAAAAAGTTATATCCACCATTATATAGTGATTAAGTGGACCCTGTTGCGTTCCAAAAATTCTACATGATTTATGGGTAGATTTGAAATCTTGCTAGTTCGGAATAGATTGAGATCAATAAAATTTCGTGTTTTGTTTTGTTTTGTTTTGTTGTTTAGGATAAAACCTCAGTAGTGGGAAGAAAAAACCCACCATCTCGTTCTGTAGGCGGCATGATAATCAAAGTGAAACCGCAAGCTAAGAAAGCAAAAATGGACACACCAGATACAGTTAAAAAATCGTTAGATAAAGGCTCGAACGAAATTCGCAATGTTGATGCGTCCAGGCCAATAGCTATTAGTGGTTTGGTTTCATATAGTGATGAAAGCGAGGATGATGAATGACGCACATACCATGTTCCATTTTTCTATTGTTCTCTTTTTCTTTTTATTTTTTAATAAAAAACAAAAAGAAGACAAAAACGACAACGATAATTAATTTTTCTAGGTTGTTTGAAAATGTATATGCTCTGGCGATCTTCTTGTGAGTTGTGGGATGCATTGTTGGGATTCTTATCTGTCTTTTTCGTCTAGTTGATATTTCTTTATTTATTTTTCCTGGACTTTTGTGGCACATGCGTATAGTAAAAAATAGTTATATTCTATTAAGCAAACAAAAGAAAATGGAGATATTATATCACTGAAATAGTTATTTTACCGATTGATTGCATACATAACTCAGTATTAGATCACTAAAACAAAACCATCATACTAATTTCATGCTTAATGAAATTAGGATGGTATTGCTAATTCCATACTAATTCACTCTGTATGATACAAATAATCTGAATTATAGACAAAACAAATTAAGATGATTAAATGAGGAAGAAAGTTTCAATTTGACACTAAAGACAATGTTCCCAAAAACAAAAGTGGTTTCAAATAGAAAGTTTTATGATTCAAGACGAAGCAGTCATGTGAAGTGCGACTAGCGATGCGTAGACACCATCTTTGATATTGATCAGATGATTATGCTTTCCTTTCTCAACAATGGCTCCGTTTTTCACGACGGCGATAAGATCCGCCGCCTTGATAGTCGACAACCTGTGGGCCACCACCACCGTAGTCCGGTTCACCATGATCCTGTCGAGCGCGTCCTGCACTATCCTCTCCGACTCGGCATCCAGCGCGCTGGTCGCCTCATCCAGCAGCAGTATCTTCGGGCTCTTAATGATGGCCCGGGCAATGGCCACCCGCTGCTTCTGCCCGCCCGACAGCTGGACCCCACGCTCCCCCACCATCGTATCGTATCCCTGTCCCAACCCGCTTACGAACTGGTGCGCGTTCGCCTGCTCGGCCGCGGCTATGATCTCCGCCTCGCTGGCGTCCCCATCTTTCCCGTAGGCAATGTTGGCCCGGATCGTGTCGTTGAACAGGACCGGCTCTTGGCTCACCAGTCCCATCTGCTGCCTCAGCCATTTCAGTTGGAATCTTCGTATCTCGATCCCGTCGAGAGTTATCTCCCCCGACTCGGGATCGTAGAATCTTTGCAACAATTGTACCACCGTCGATTTCCCGCTCCCGCTCTCCCCAACCAAAGCAATCGTCTGAAAAAGTATTTAATCATTAAAAATGTCAACATTAATTAAAATAAGTTAAATTTTTTTAATTGTAATTATTCATATTTCATACCTTGCCGCTGCGTATCGTCAAGTTGAGGTCCCTAAATATCTGAACATCAGGCCTAGTCGGATACTTGAAGCTCACGTGCCTCAGTTCGATTTCTCCCTTCACGCTTTCCAGCTTCATCCCTGACTTGTCGCTCGAATCAATCTTCGATTTCCTGTCAAGAATCGAGAATATAGAAGTGGCTGCATTGTTAGCTTTGCTCGAATCCGGAGCCAACGTGCTCGATTGGGAAATCGCTAACGCTGCCAATGTTAGAGCAAAGAAAACCTGCAACAACAAAATTCATAATTGCATTTTCTAAACATAACTCTCTATGAACTACATGCATGCAGATAATTATCAACTTACCCGAAACACATTATCGAACGTGATCTTGCCATCCTCAACAAGCCGGGCCCCCACGTAAAAGCTCGCCGCATAAACCAAAAAATACAATGCGTAGGACAAACCAAATCCCATCCCGTTAACCAAGCCTTGATGAACCCCATTTTTCCTGGGGCCCTCGCACCTCTCTATGTACATTCCCATCACCTTCTCCTCGGCACAGAAGGAGGCCACTGTCCTTATACTCCCGACCGCATCATTTGCAACTTGACTCGCTTCCTCGTACATCGCCTTGGCATCCGCACTGAAACCTTTCATTAACTTGACCTGCGCAACCCAACTCAACCCTATCAGCGGTATCATGGCAAACACAATAAACGACAGCTGCCAGCTGGCCTCAAAGGCAATGCCCAACCCAACAACTAGCGACGACAAATCCTGAACCGTCTGCCCGAGCGCATCGCCAACCAGCACGCGCACGCTCGCCGCATCGGCCGACAGCCTCGCCCCGATCACGCCGCTTGAGTGCTCGGGCTCGTCAAACCAGCCGACCTCCATGCTGACCACCTTCTCGAAGCACATCCGCCGGATCCTCCAGATCAGCTTATTCCCGGCCACCCCGAAAAGATACGTCCTCGCCGGGTATGTGGCCAGCGATATGGCCCCGAGGAGGACTGATATCAACGCCCAGAACCTCGTGTCCCGCCGCAGGATGCGCGGCGTTTCATAAAAGGACCTGATTATGCTCGAGATCAGTATACCGAAGACGGGCATTATCGCGCCGTTGACGATGGCAAATATAGCCCCGGCTATGATAATTGGCAGCTCGGGCTTGTTTAAGTAGGCGAGGCGACGGGTCAAGACCTTGGGGGGCTTTTCAGACGCTTCATATCCGTTTTCCAACGTGGAGTCGGTGCGGTTGAGCGTGGTCGGTAGGCTGAAAGATACCGAGAACGAGTGGCCGCGGCTGCTGCTACGCCCGATTTCGGCAGACCCACCGCTGGCAGAACGCTTGAATGACCTCGACATTCGACCCGAACCCATGGATAGGTACGATCTTTCCTTGTCGTGAGCGTTTTCTGAGTTTTGATTCGTTTCTTGTAAGCGTATGAGCTGAGAATAGGCGCCTTTGGGGTCTTGGAGAAGCTGATCGTGCGTGCCTTTCTCGACCATCTTTCCTTGATGAATGACGGCTATCATATCGGCGTTCCTAACTGTGGTCAGTCGATGTGCGACGATGACGGTTGTCCGATTAACCATAATCCTGTCTAGAGCCTCCTGCACGACCCTCTCGGATTCTGCGTCTAGTGCGCTCGTGGCCTCGTCCAAGAGTAAGATCCTTGGATCTTTTAAAATTGCTCTGGCGATAGCAATTCTCTGTTTCTGTCCGCCGGAAAGCTGAGTTCCGTGTTCGCCAACCTTGGTATCCAGTCCCTGTAAGTAAAAAACTTGTTTGCATTAAAACCCGATAAATCGATTATGTATTTATTTATTTTCAATTAAATAAAAAAGTGTCGCAAGCAAGCAAACCAACCTGGGGCAATTTGTCAATAAATTTAGCAGCATTTGCTAATTCAGATGCTACTCTAATTTCTTCAACAGTAGCATTATCTTTTCCGTATGCGATATTATCCTTAATGCTGGCTGTGAAAAGCACGGGTTCTTGGCTGACGAGCCCGATCTTGGACCTAATCCACTTCAGCTGGAACTCCTTGAGATTAATCCCATCAATCAATACTTCACCTTCACTCGGATCGTAAAATCTCTCTATCAAACTTATGACCGTCGATTTCCCGCTCCCGCTCTGGCCCACCAAAGCCGCCGTCGTGCCACTAGGGATGAACAGGGAGAACCCACTGAATATCTGCTCGTCAGGCCGGGCTGGGTATTTGAAATAGACATCTCTCAATTGTATGTCCCCCCGAATGTCCTCGAGTACTTTCCCCCTCGTTTCGTACGCGTCTATTTCGGGCTTTCTATTTATAGTCTCGAACATCTTGTAGGCCGCCGCTTGGCCCGCCGCGAATGCCGTCATGCAAGGTGACGCCTGTCCCAGTGACCTGTTTATTTATAGAAAGTTTCATCATCAGCATATATTATATTTATTAAACAAATACACAAACAGTTGCACTCACACGGAACCGATTAGCACGGCACTAATCACATTGAGCACATCGCCGCCGGTGTAACCTCTCTCCAGTATCATTTTCCCGCCAAACCAAATCCCCAAAGCGTAACTACCAAATATGATGAACACGACGGACCCGAAACCTAAACCTCCGGTCCACCCTTCGTGTACGCCCGATTTGTAAGCCTTCATGAGGGACCTCTCGTAGGCGGCCACAGCTTGCTTTTCCCCAGTGAACGAGGTGACCTGGATTCGATATAAGATATATATGAGTTAATAATTAATAAATTTAATACTAAATAGTGAAGGAAGGAACATATATATATATATGGAAATGACTACGGTGCCGTGAAGGCACCATGCCCCCACACTCCTGCATTTACATCCATCCAATCACCAATATTTGTAACCAACTTTTGATCCAACAGTTGTGATTAAGTGAAGAATGGTGCCCTCATGGCACCGTAGAAGTTCCATATATATATATATGTGTGTGTGCGCGCGCGCGCGTACGGTTCGAATGGAGCCGATTGTCTGTTCGACCACAACTGCAGCTTTAGCGTACGCATTTTGGCTTTGAGACGCCATCTTGGAGAAGGCATCGGACATTAGAGCGCCGGATATCACAAGCATTGGAATCGATGTTAGCATGACGAGCATAAGTAGCCATCCTTTAAGAAACGCAATCACAAACCCTCCCACAAACGTTGCTAACAACTGTATAAACTTCCCGACCTGCAGCGAAATTAACTAATTAAGTTTTTATTTATTTTTAAATCTGTAGCTATTGATGAATGATGATAATTAGCTAAATAAATAAATAATAATAATTACCTTTTCGCCCATGGCATCTTGAATGAGTACAGTGTCACCAGACATTCGTCCGATGACTTCGCCGGTATTTGTTTCCTTGTCAAAGAAGGCAACGTCCTGTCGTAAGATTGTTCTCAAATAAAGGCTTTTAATCCGCGCAGCTTGCCTTTCCCCGGTGATCATCCAACAAGCCAGCTCTGTTTTTTTTGTTTTTGTTTTTTTAATTACATCAAAAGTAATTTGATTCATGATCAGCACCAATTATAAGTCAAAAAACACAATTAATAATTAATATATATATTCGTGTACTTACGGAGAAATGCGGCCACGCCACATCCAATAGCCAAATACACAATCTTCAGTGATATCTATATACAACACAACAGACAGAATATATATATATATATGTATTAAAATACAGCATATAAATATATTTCAGCAGATAAAATACAAATACAAATATTACGGACCCTTGAAACAACGGCAACGATGCCTTGTGTTTGATTAACGCCGAAAGAATTCATCAGTTGGCCGAAAAGTATGGTCATTAGGGGAGAGGATATGCCGTTGCCGATGGCGCCGATGGTGCCGATAATCATCAATAGTTTGTCTTTCGAATCGGCAAAGGCGAAGAGCTTATAGAAGGGCACTGCATTTGTATTCACCTCCTCCTTTTGGTTTGTACTATTATTATTATTATTATTATTATTATTATTATTATTATTATTATCTGGTGACATTGTGACAAGCTCTGGCCGGGGCACTACACCAGTTTTGCTTTGCAGCTCTAATTTATTAATTAATTCCTCGAAAGCTCCCTGGAAAAATTAGTTGATGCAAAAAAAAAAATAAATAAAAAAAATGTCAGGGACATATGAAGACAGCAGCTCAACAACAAACTAGATATTTAGATTATTTGGCCCGAAAAAAAAAAGAAAAAGAAAAAATGGGCTGATTTACTGGATCAAACCAAGAACTCAAGGCTTTAATTCTATGGAGAAAATAAAAAAGAGGGCTAATTAATTAGCTGCTACTGATTGCTTAAACAAAACCCAAAATCAAGATTGCAACAGATTATATATGTAAGAAAAAATGATCACCTGGATTCTAATATTATTATTTAAAATATTATTTAAAGGTGGTGTGTGTGGTGTGGTGGATCTAATATTGTAAAATGATTAAGAATGAACAATTGGCCTGCTAATACCTGGATTTTTTAAATTTCCATCAGAAAAACAAAATCATCATTTCAACAACAAAAATATCTCAATATTTTATATCAATAAAAAATCGTGATGGCTATAAACTGAAGAATAAATTGATTGCAACTGCTAAACCGCCATAAATCCTTAAAAACCTCATACTTAATTTAATTCCAAAACCACAAAAAAAAAATTAAATTTTTTAAACCAATCATAATTCAATTCAATTCAATTTTTTTAATTTAAAATTTTAAAAAATACAATATTTTACAATCTATTTAATTTAAAAATTTAAAAAATACTATACTTTTATAACTAATTTATAAAATTCAAAATTTTTGTATTTATTTTGACTTTCAATTTTTATTTTTTTTAGTAAAATACGAAAAGAAAAGAAGACAACGACGGCAAAGATAATTAATATTTCTGGGTTGTTTGAAAATATGCTCTGGCGATCTTCTTGTGAGTTGTGGGATGCATTGTTGGAACTCTTATTGTCTCCGTGCTTTCCATTTTTCTAATTATATATATATATATATATATATACACACGCGTTTTATGTAATCAAAACAATATCACACTAAAATATTAGATTGAGAATGTCATCCATAATATAAAATCCACGATTAATTCTATTTATACTAATAGCAAATTAGTTCTTGGACTACCTGTCTTTTTCGTCTAGTTGATATTTCTTTCTTTATTTTTCCTGGACTTGTGGCACACGTGTGTAGTAGAAAATAGTTATAATCTATTAAGCAAACAAAAGAAAATTACATGCATGTTCCTATTTATGAGGAAATCATCCAAATTGTCAATTTATGTAAAACAAAACTCTTTTATACCCATTAATGAGAAAAAGGTTTTTTAAACTAACTTTGAAATTTGAAAGGTCTAAAATATCTTTCCCTTGATCGACACAAACAATAACAATCGTCTCGAACAAATGTAAAGCACATACTTATCTTAAGCCTATCTTTTCATTTTTTCTTCTCCGGCGACATCAAAACAAAACATAAACAAACTATTTCTCTGGTCGAAAATGTCTGAGAAAACCGACGCTCACTAGTACGAAAACAGCTTTCTAGAACAGACATTCTAGAACGGTTTTCTTTGGATACCTTCTAGAATGTCTATGCAGTGGCATTCTCGTAATAATAGTTTATTTAGAAGGTAAACCTTATACCCGTTCTAGTATGTTTTGTATCTAGAAAATATATTTTACACCCGTTATAGAATAACTACTTTTCAGAACGTATATTCAAGTACCTTATGATATTTTCAATTATTAAGAACGTATAATGTAAAATACCTTCTTGTAAAATAAATTTCCAGAACGTATTATTCTTTATACGTTCTAGATATTTATAAATTTAATTAAAATATTAAATTTCTGAATAAGTTGGATAGTGTCCACAAACCCCTTATCTCCTCGAATCACCTCTCCCATCACCACCTCCAAAAGACGCCCGCCACCACTTCCCGTCACCTATCATTTTTCTCTCTATTACTGAATATCGCACTTGCAATTTCTCCAATTGAGGCCGAGAGACAAGAGAATGAAAAAAATGAGAAAGCAAACAAAATCGAAAAAACAAGAACCCGTAGGCAAAGGGAAAGTAACCCTTGTCCAAATTGCCTTCATCGTCGACCGTTACCTTTCCGATAACAGTTACACCCGTACCCGCTCCACTTCTCGATCCGAAGCTTCGAATTTCATCGCTAAATCCCTAGTTCAAGAAGTAAATTTTAATTTTTGTATTCTTTTATTGAATCTGAAGATCTACGATGATTTCTGTTTATTCAGTTATGTTTTTTTTCCTGAAGCCGCAAGCTCCGAAGAGCTTGTTGAGTTTGGGGGCGATTTTGGACGAGTACATAACACTGAAGGAGCAGAAAGTGTGGGTTGATCGAGAACGGTGCCGTTTGGAACAGTAGAAATTAAGGGTGCAAAATTTGCTGAGCGGTACGCAGAATGTTATGAACGCTTACAACGCCTGCGAAAATGCCATCGTTACCCCCCCTCCGCCGCTGCCTTTGCCAGCTGTTGTATCTACGACCGTGGCTTCTCAGGCTAAACTTCCGATGGCAAGGCCGGCAGGTAACAATTTTTAATTATTTTGCCCTAATTTTAGAAATAGTCTGCTTCGTTCCTGATTTGGAATTGTTAACAAAAATTTTGCCCTAATTTGTGATTCTAGTCTGCTATCTTCTTGATTGGGATGATTATTAATTGGATTTATTGTTTATTTGATTTACAGTTGCACTTGTTAATTCTTAATGATTGGCTTAATTTTCCGATCCAGTATGATTATATAGATTTCGAATACAAACTATACATTATTTTTTCTTATTGATTGTACCATGTAAATTATTAATCAAATCAGGAATCACTGTATCATTATCCTCCGTTACTACATTGTATGATATGTAGCTTAATTTATACTTTAATTGTATTAGAAAAAACGAAGTCAGGTTTTTGAGAAATGTTTCATCAATTTGAATTAACTAGTTATTGTAATTGAATATGTTCTCTAGGCTCGTATCCTATGTACAACAGCCCGGCTATGATGTCTACATCAAGACCCTCGAATATCCCAAAAGACCCCACAAATTCATAGTAGTTTGCGTTCATGATTATTATGTTCTGATTTTGACAGATATTTCAGCATTGAGGGCTCAGAGTGCATAGAGTGATTGCTTGTGTGGAGGCACAGTTGGGAGAGCCTTTACGGGAAGATGGGCCGATTCTCGAGGTTGAGTTTGATGAACTGCCACCTGGCGCATTTGGTGCACCTATAGGTACATTTTTTGTTTTATTTTTTTTATGTAGTCAATTATATCCTGAACAGTAGTTTTATAATGCTTTTTTGTTCTCAAGTTGCGTTATGGTTTTTTTTGCTTAGATGGCTCTGGGATAATGTAAATTACTAATATAGCAAGTTATACGGGCAATACGATTCAAAGCATATCAATGTTTGTTCTCTAACTTCATAATGAACTTATGATTTGTCTATACTTGTTTTTCATATGCATTGGTGATTGATGTGGTTGTTTTTGGTTCATTCAGTAACACCCTTTATCTCTATTCCCGGGATTGTATGATTAATTATAATTACTCAATGTTATTTGATTAATTGAGATTTGAACTAAAAGAGTTTATAAAAGTTAGTTTAGGTTTATATGCATGTGGTTTTAATTTTAATTTTATTTTCTAGTTTTGGCTAAGCAGAATATGATCAATATATTTCTTTATTTTTTCAAAATAACTCTGGTGTTATATTAAATGAGATTGTTTGATTTCGTGAGTTAATAGGAAGCTTCTCTGTTATTCAGGTTTCTGAATTGGTAATATTAAGAGTCTTAGTTGATTTTTAATTTAAACCTTTTGTATTGCCGCTAAATTTACTCGCAATGAGATCATATATTTTATTTCATCCAAATAAGCAAATAACTCTTTTTGAAGCTTTGTGGGCCTATGAAGAGTTGCTAGGTTTAATTTTTTGGGAAAATGGTTCATCATTTTTTATCAATCATATTGAACTCCTTGACGCTTACCTTTGTTGTTTTTGCTCGTTTTCGAGGTCAGATATTGCAAGATTGGCTCAGAATGTGAAAGTGCAGCAAAGGTATTGTTATCGTTTTTATGTTTTACAGCTTACTTTCATATGCTCCTGGATAAGATCTTTTTCAACCAGGATCGACATTTCTACAATATGATATACACTGGATGTTATGTGTGAAGTAAAAAAGGTCTGTTATTTTTTTGCACTTGCAACAATTTAAAGACTGCTTAACATGTCGATGAACTTGCCAGGGTTGTTGCTACTGCCATTACGTACATGAGACGTGTTTATGCCAGGCAACGATTCATCTAACTAGTAATCTTTTGTTTGAGCTTTGAAATTCCTTTCACTTTATATATTACTTGTTTCCTCCTTCAAAAGCCGCTTTCACTTCTTAGTATGGAATTTAAACTTAACAGGATTTGATCACCAATAAGTTTTGCATGGTGCTCGAACGAGATGACAAATTAGAATCGACTTTATCATGCTGCTTTAGGATGTTTGGAAATGACCTAAGAAATGCTTTATTTGTTTATCATTTTTTTTTTTACTTTTAAGGTATAATTACAAAACTACCTCCAAGGTCTGTGATATTTACTAAAAAAAGAGTAACTTTGATTGCCTGTTAAAACAAAATTCTCTAATTTTGAACCTGATTATTAACCCATATTTGGTTACGTGGGATTATTGAGACATTCTTGGTTTTTGGTTCGGGCCATGAGTTCGAAAGGACTTAATGAAACGAGATGGGTTCAGATAGATATATTTGAGACGTTATCAAATTTAAGACGATTATACTTTATGGCGTCTTATGGAGATATATTTGTTATTTACGGAACTTCAACGTTACTGAGAGCCTAGTACAAATTATATATAATATTCGTATATAGTCTGTTCATCTATTTGCATTGGCCAGACTTTGCATTTCAACAAAATCGATTCCTATTTCCATTTTTCAATCGACACTGACAGATGTCAATGTCATATTGGAGCCATTTACAGGCCTCATCTGTCCAAATCTCTATTATGTAAAAGATGTTGATTTATTGGCCTTTTTTGATTCTTTAAAAACTGAACTTCATTGTATACCAAGTTATTGGCAGAAAGTGTTGTCCTCTCAAGATGAAGTCATTTGAATGCTATCACAATGCATATATCTTCAGTTCAGCTTGAGTCCGTTTTGTATTGTAGTATACATGGATAAGTACAAAAATTACCCTTGAGGTATAACCTAATTCCAAAAAAAATACCCCTGATATTTTATTTCCTCTTACATTCACTTCACCCGCTCATTAGCGACAAACATTTCACAAAAACCTTCACATTTATAAAAACATTATAGTTAGCCCCTTAATCTTAATACCGAAACGAAGGCGTAGGGTATTTTTTGTAATTTGGGTGAGAAAAAGAAGATTACAAGTCGTCGTGTGATTATTATATTATTATATAAGTTTGTTTGGACATCAGCGAGTATTTTTTCTTGTTAAGGCAGTGTACTACTAGTGTTGCATGCAGTTTTGACATCAGGCTATCTTAGTAAAAGAAGTAACAAGGGAATGGGTTGGATGATGGGTTTTGATTCGGATGGTATTTGGAGAATGGTATAACTTATGGTTTTATTTTGGATGAATGAAAAATGGATTTAAAACAAAACATACCCTGATAGTTTGCACTTCTTAATATTTGGACAGAACGTTGGTTCATTGTTCTCTATCACTTGCATGTCAATGTGTCAATTAATTTACTTGGAATTGCACATATTTGATATGTACAAATTAAGAAATTTATGACATCATTAACATGCTCTCTCATTTTCTGGAAGCTATGATGTGGCATTTGCCTGTGGAAACAGAACTCGTTATTCCTTGTGAATTAGTAGTGTCATTCATTTCGTAGGACTTATGATATTTTCTTAAGATTATGGATTGGAATTATTACATACATTGGTTTCTTTCGTGGATATAGTGTTTTTTCTTTCTTTCTTTATTAGTTTAAATCGTCAGGTTTGAGAGTAAGTATAATTTAAGAAACCTCTCTTTTTACTCTCAGTCGTTGTGTGTTTGGATAACTTGTTTTTTAACTGTGTTGTTTGTTTAGTATGATCCTTTTTTTAATTTGACCGGGGACATACATAGAGTTTTTTGACCGGAGATCCTATTTTGTTGAAAACAAGTACTGTTTTTTAATCAAATAAATAGTATTTAAATAATCATTAGGACCTACATGTAGCAAAACCACGAGAAAAAAATGTTAAGTCATTAGATGGGTTCACATTTGCGTCGTTCATTTATGATCCTGTCATTCATTTATGATTACGTATACGTGTCTTGATCATACTATTTCTATATGATTTATGCCTTTATATTTCTGTTATGTCGATTATTTCAATTATTAAAACCATGCATTACAGGTTTGACAATATTGGTTGATTCATTTTCATGGAGGAGGTTGTTACTGGAGGTTTTTTGGTTCAACTCGGTGCTTAAAAAAAGTTCTGAATGGGGTGTGTATCCTTATTATTGTTTTTTTTTTTTTTTGGATTTTCCATATAATTGAATAAAAAAATATCATTGTATTAATATTAGTCTTAGTATGATGTGTCTTAGATTTTATTGAATTTTGGTGTATTTTTTGGTGATATAATTAATATATTCACAATATTTATTATTAGTGATTTTGGTGTATTCATGCTTCCATTTTATTTTTTTAAATTTTTTTTAAACTTCCCACAAGGTAACTTTTGCACACCCGTTCTATAAAATAGAATTTTCAAAACAAATTTTTTAAAATCCGTTTTAGAAAATAGACTTTTTAGAATGGATTTTTTAAAATCAGTTCTTAAAAATAGACTTTTCAGAATGAATTTTTAAAATTCGTTCTAAAAAGTTTTTCATAGAACGGGTTGTTAAACTATTACAACTCTGAGTCGAGCACAAATAGGAAAGTAACAAAATATATCGAAACTAGAAAAGTAAACAGAAAACAGAAACTGTAAAAAGTAAGTCGAGTCGAGAATTAATCTTTGTTCGCAAGACGAAATAGCCCCGATAGTGCCCTTCGATTTTGGCTACTCGTCTCCAAAGATGAAACGACTTCGTCTCTGGTATTACAGCACCGTAAATACCAGAGTTTCGGCGAATTGGATGAAAGTGGACCGAGCTACGTACAAAAGAAAATGTAGAAAACTATGTATGCTGTATGCTTGAGAGTTCAGGTGTTCGTATGTTTTCCAGGTGCTTCAGATATTTCTCGTGTATGAAAAGTGAAGGAGTCTTCACCCTTATATAGGGTTGCCAGCGGGAGGTTATAACCCTCTTAATGACGTCCTTAAAGGCGTCATTAAGTCATTCAAATAGGCAGTCATCTGGCAGCATGAACCTGCACAGGTTTAGCGTGCAGATGCATTGCATGTTTGAATTCGTACGTTTTGAAAACGTTTGAATGGTCAGGTAGCCATTTTTGTAACGGTCAGGAGTGAGTTCAAAAACCTCTCAACTTCTCAGGTGCGTGTAGGTTCAAAAAAGAAAGCTTGGGTTGAACCAGGACCCCACACACGGACCACCACAATCGGACCAGCCAATTCGAACCAATTGCCCAAGAACCAAGACCCAAGTCCCAGGCCCGAGCCCAGAGCCCAGGACCCAGGACCGAGGTCCGGGTCCGGGACCGGGACCGGGCTCGGATCCGCTCGGCTCTGCCATTGGCTTCGCCGAAGGCGGACGGGCGAACCCAAGTCCAAGAGCCCGTGTGAGCTTTATTTACACAAAACGCACAACACTCTCTGGCCCACTTGATGTACATTAAAGAAATGTAATCCATTTTAAACTCCCTTCCACATTGACTAACATTCAATGTGGGATAGACGAAATTGCACTTAAGCAACCGTTCAACTTCCAAGCATCATTTCTCACTCACCAATAAATGGATTTGAGAAATTCAAAAGGCTATGATTATCTGCACGACACGTAGAACGAGCATATCTTATTCGTTAACACGAATTTTTTCACTGTACCATTTAATTAGAATAAATCCAATTTACAATAATCCCCCACATGAGTGAGAAACTCCGAAAAATGAAAAACATGAATGCAAATACATAGCTCAGTCCTTAAAAGACAATAGAGAATAGGGATAGGTGGCTTGTGGCCTTGAACCCTCCTTAGTTAATACTACCGAGCATACCGGCGGATTAGTGAACATAATTCTTGAACTATTCCCCTTTGTGTATACTAGACAATAGTACCAACCCACTAAGGTCTCAAAATTCTTCCGTTCTCACGTTTGTGTCCGTTTCTGGCCATGGACAACTTCTTTGGATTCATAAGCATACAGTAGAAGTGGCCCTCACT
>BMAC01000320.1:946305-959135 GCA_014905375.1 Phtheirospermum japonicum | reverse complement strand
ATACTAGAAATGAAAAAATAATCAATAAGTTGATAAAATAAATATTTTTAATTTAATTATAATTTATTATATTTTATTTATAATAAACACAAATTTATTTGATATCATTTGACATATTTATAATTTGATTTTACTTTTCCAGATTTTTCAGATTTATAAAATATTTAGATTTGTTTATGGATTATATATTTTATATTTATATTTTATTTTTCAGATTTCTTATATATATATATAATATTTTTTTAATTTATATTATTATTTTTTAATTTAATTTTATATTGTTCTCGATTTTCTTTTTTCTTTTTAGATTTTATTAATAGTTTTATAGAATCTAATTATGAAATTTATAATTTAATTTAACTTAATTTATGAATTTTCCCTTTAATTTTACTGGAATATTGAATTTACGGTTTTGTTCCATATTTATTAAATAATATTTATAAATTAATTATAAGTTCTTATATTTTTTCTATATAATTTTATTAATATTTTTAATTTTATTTTACAGTGTTTGTAATTATGTTTTGTTTTTGATTTTTTGTGTTTTTTGAATTTATTAACTAATTATTTATATTTATTGATATATTTATTTTAATTTTTTTTTATATTTTATGTTTAATCCAGATTTTTTATATTTTTTTTTATTTTTCTCAAACTTTATATATAATTATACATAACTCTTCTACATATTTAATATTTTCTTTACACAAATCATAATTCAAAATAATATTTACATAAATAATAAATATGAATTACTATAAATAGTAAGTGAAATGGGCGGGAAAATGTTGAAAAACATATTTAGAAACACTTAGCTTTTTATATATATAGATCATAATATTTTACAATCTATTTAATTTAAAATTTTAAAAAATACTATACTTTTGTATTTTGACTTTCAATTTTTATTTTTTTAGTAAAATATGAAAAGAAGACGATGACGGCAAAGATAATTAATTTTTCTGGTTTGTTTGAAATGTATGCTCTGGCGATCTTCTTGTGAGTTGTGGGATGCATTGTTGGAATTCTTATTGTCTCCATGCTTTCCATTTTTCTAATAATATATATACGCGTTTTATGTAATCAAAACAATATCACAGTAAAATATTAGATTACATTGAGAAGTATGCATCCATGATGTCATATCCACGATCCTCCCAACCATTAATTCTATTTATACTAGAAAGTATCGTTGCAGTGTGAACGTGCGTGGGGTTAATAGCAAATTGGTTCTTGGACTACCTGTCTTTATTTCTTTATTTATTTTTCCTGGACTTGTGGCACATGTGTATAGTAGAAAATAGTTATATTCTATTAAGCAAACAAAAGAAAATTACATGCATGTTTCTATTTGGAGTAAGTATAATATATGACGGCCACACAGATTCTTTTCTCATGCAGTTCAATCCGACCCAAGTTCTATATCCTTTGAATCACATATATTAAAAAAAGGAGTAGAATTTTTCATTCTTCTTCTTTGCTCTCTCTCTCTCCCTGACCGAAACCCTAGGATCCCCAGCCACCACCATCTTCGACGACATTCCCTTCTTATTGCAGTGCTGATTCGGGCTGGGCAGAAAGAGAGCTCAAGCGAAAGCCGATATGTTTCTACTGTGTCCGACACCGCTTCCCCCGTCGTGCCACATCATTGCTGGATGTTGGGAATTTATTCTTGACAATAATTCCTATTTTAGTTGTTTAAATTAGGACTCTAGATTTTATTTACTAGATTCACTACTACAAAAAAGGTATTTTACATCGGTTATTCTAAGACATCTACATCCGTTATTCAACCGATGTAGAAGACTCTGTTGTAGAATGTTCACAACACTACATCCTTTGTAGAACCGATGTGATTGTGCGCTAAAAAATAGGCTTAAGTACGGATCCACTAGCAGTTTGATTCCTTCATCAAAAAACCAACTCCCTGGCAACATTAATCCGCCTAGCAAGAAAGAATCTCCGCAGGAGAAGAGAATCAGGAAAGGAGCAAAGGATCCACTCCAAAAATCCAGCACTTGATCATTACTTAATTTGCCGAGTCTCCCTTTTTGCTCTATCAAGAACTTCCCTTGAATCAACTGCTATTYAATGTGAGTAAGTATCTTGTAAGTATAAGATAAGCGGAGTACAGGGAGGTTGAACAAGAGATGGCACTTTTTGACTTGAAAGCCGAGAGGCTAAAGAAAAAGTCCATCAACCTCGTGTCCAAAAGTGACAGTGACGTCCATTTTTTTGTTTAGGAGTCGGAAAGACCGGATTACGTAGATCAACAAGCCTAGTGGGCCACTGGTCCGTATCGGTTTCCATAATAACCTATGTAAAAACATGAGATGACCGATGTAAAATTAGATTGTACTACATCGGTTTCTGTAAAGCCCGATGTAAAAGCAATAAAAGGCGATGTAAATAACGGTGATTTCACATCGGTTATTTAAATAACCGATGTAATATTTGATTTAACCTTACATCGGTCAAATAAAAACCGATGTATAAAGAGTCATATAATTACATCGGTTATTAATAGAAACGATGTAAAGTGAAATTACGTTAACATCGATTATTAATATAACTGATTTTAAATTACTGTTTTCCCCCAATTTTGCCGTTTTAGGCGAATCACACCTGGAAATTTGTAATCAATTTATTTCACATAACCATCCAAATAATAAGCATACAACACAACCGAACAATTCACCCGAAAACAAATGCAAGAACATAATCCAATAATAATCCAACAAAAATAGTTTCATACTTAACCCGAACTATACAAGGTAAAATTCATCAGAACAAGCTATATAATTCGAAAAATGAAATAAGTATGGCCTACACAAAGTACTAGGTTTAAAACATTCAAGTCACATCTCGAATACAAACGACAAAAACCAACCTAAATTAATAAACTTCTAAAATTCAATGCTAAAATAACACACGATTCTAATCATCCAATAATCCATTCTTCATTTGAAAAAAATATCTTGCCCATTGTTTCCGAATTTCTTCAATATCATTTGGATGAAGTCGTTCGGTATCATTAAATACCTGTAACATATATTGTAACACAATAACAAATACAAATTATAAATAAAATAGTTAAAGTTAGAAATTATAACATAAGCATGATTTTAGATTCTTAATTAGGCATGCAGACAACAAATGTACCTGTTTCTAGATTCTGATCAATGGTGGACAGCATTAAAAGACGAGCAAATGAGAAATCATTTATGAACTATATAGAATTTATTATCTAATATGATTTGGAGGTCAAGTAGTTAATTTTATCGTGAAAAGGAAATCAAAGTTTTACCAAAGAAGGCACTGAAGTTTCTTGTGCAATTTCAAGTTCAACAACTTTAAAATCATGATTCCACTTTTATTAGTAGAGGCTTATTGAGAATGAAAAGTGGTAGAAAGATATTAGTTACTTTTATCACATACGGATTTATATCAGCCCTGGATGACCCTTCGATGAACATGACAAGTCACAGTCCATGAACTCAAAAACAAGCCTACTCATTGTCACAAATTAAAAACTATTGTTGCTATTTTAACACTTTAGTTCATAATTTTAAGAGATCATTGATATTTATAAAATGCAATATATTTATATTTAGGCTAAACATTTGAGTTAAAATCACATAAGAAGCCTCACCTGGTAACACATTCATGTTCCAGCTTCTTCAAAATAGATATTTATCGTATGACGTAGCACCACACACCTTCAACTTTATATCCATATCTTATAATCTTCATAGAAATATTTATATCATCTTTGAGGACACAACCCCTAAAGACCTCTCCATAAGAACCTTCTGCTATACTTTCTTACTTTCAAGAAAATAAGTCACAAATGAGATTTCGAAGACAAAATTTTGTAAAAAATTAATCCTAAACCACACCTATTAATTTATATAATTTAAGAGTTAAAAGATAACAAAATTTCCAATTAACTTTTTGAATACTTTTATTTTACGTATAGAATTTTGGGGTCAATTTATAAAATTTGAAAATTTCTATTTATTAATTGATATATTATTTATTTAAAATCATGAAGAATGAAAATCAATGGTCAACCAAAATATTATATCTTACAGGTTACAAAAAGAAATGATCAAAAGTTCTCGATAACACTAATGGTTAAATGAGATAGGCTAAACTTGTCCATTTCAAGAGATCAAGCAAATTTGAAACAGAATAAAAGCTATGGCTGTTGCACAGGGAAAATACCAAACAGGCTCAACCATTTAACCAGATGGGAGGGTTCCAGGCCGAGAAACTTATCTAAAGCAACTTATTTTCAAGCAGTCGACTCGATATTATCCAATAAGTTTCCTGTACAATAATGAAAGCAACCAAATGGTTGTACCAAGCCAATACAGAGGGCTTTCAATCAATATTACAATAACTGGCCTGGAAAATTCAACCGATATTACAATCATAAAAAAAGAGGACATAAACCACCTGAATGAAAATAAGGGCACAAAATAAAAAAACAAAGAAAAGAAAAAACCCTAACCCCAAAAATTTGTCCAATTGAACAGAAGCAAAACCCTACCCTCCTCCAGTCCCCCGGCCCAGATTTTAAAAATTGAACAGAAACAAGAACCAATCATCATCGAGCAACAATACAAAAATCCACAAAAAGATATGAAAAATAAGAAAACTGCAGAATTAAAGAGGACCAGCCATAGTCGAACAAAATAAAACCCTAACCCCCAAATTTATAGTCGACATAGAGTGCGATATTGAATTGATTCAATGTAAATCACACCAACAACTATGTAATTCTACAACTAAATATGAAATTCGATTTAAAAAATCCAAAATAGAAACACACCTTAGGTCACCGACTGCTGTTGAAACTTTTTGAGTGTCGGTGGGGGCTACGTCACCGAACTGTTGTTGGTGGTCGCCGAAGACTGCCATCGGCGAGGGTGGTGTTGGCCGCAGCAGCCTCGATTTTGGATGTGGCGGGAGGAAACTTCCAGAAAGGTGAGTTTTAGACGGGGTTTATGTAAGCCCTATTTAATTTTTCATTAATGTTTAATATAATCCTAATTAGAAGTTGAGTTAAAATTAATAAAACTAATTATAATTTACGACGTGCATCTACAACGGTTGTAAAGAAACCGTCGTAGTATATCGGTTAAATATATTTTACTACGGACTTTACAATGGTTGTCATATACCCGTTGTAATAGTAGACTATTTACAATGGTTGTCATATACCTGTTGTAGTAGTAGACTATTTACAACGGTTAAAAAAATAATAGTTGTAGGATTTTTCGGATTGTTGTAATACAACGGTTATTTGAAAACCATTGTAGATTGACCGTTGTAAAAGGCCTTTTTTGTAGTAGTGATTGTGTCTAGGACTTTATTTAGTTTCTTAGATTATGTTTAGGATTTGTTTTACTTGTTTACCAAATTTAAAATTTTAGGATTGTCTATTTAAGACAAGAGAAGACAAAGACTTGCACACGGTTTTCAGACTCATGGATTGAATAAGCAGGCGACGCAAACAGCAAGAGAGAACACAAGAAAGATAACTACTTGAAGCCACTGTCCGAGATCAAGAAGGTCTTCGAAGTTGCGTGACCAACAGAGGAGATCTTTCATCTAGGCGACAAGTATTTAGTATCATATGTTTGATACTCTAGTTTTCATATATTACTCTTATCTTTTTGTATTGATCTTGAACAAAGAAAAGTAATATAGTTTTCGGGTTTGTACACCCAAGTTCACAAGTACTTTTACTTGTGAACTGAATTTAATTTGTTGTGTTCTAAGTTTATATTTCCGCTACTTATTTTAGTTAAACTCTGGTTGATGTTAGTTTCAGTATTGGTTAACATTGAAAGCAACATCATTTACTGACACTTATTTTCAAAACCATAGACTTACAAATTTACAATTGGTATTTAGAGCGGGTTGCTTAACTCACTAAGTACTGATCCTTATTTGTTTAGGTGCTATGGATGCCCAAGGCAACCTAAGGCCTCCGATCCTCAATGGGGAGACTCTCTGGAAACAGAGGATGCGATGGCATATAAAGAATATCAACGAACGTGCGTGGAGAACCATTCTGGCTGGACGGGAAAGGCCACGTGTTACTGATGGTGAGGGTGACACCATTATCAAGAAAGAAATAGATTAGACTGCTGATGAAATAGCTGCTGCAAACTAGAATTCCAAATGCATCAACACCCTGTGTGGGTATGTTGACTCAAGCTACTACAGAGTTATCAAGAAGTGTGAGTCAGCAAAAGATGCATGGGACGCACTGCAAATGGTATGTGAAGGGACCCAGAGCGTGAAGAGATCAAGACTAAGAATGCTGACATCTACCTTCGATGAAATGAGGATGGATGAAAAGGAATCCATCATGGACTACGCCATGAGACTCTCGGATATTACAAACGAGTGCGGAGAGCTTGGCGAACCAGTAACAAACTCACGCCTTGTGGGAAAACTTCTAAGATCCATCACAAAGAAGTTTAGCATTAAGGTGGTTGCCATAAAAGTATCCAAGGATACTGATGACATAGAGTTCAACGCTTTAGTTGGATTTCTCAAGACATTTGAGATGGAACACCTTGAATCCAACTCAAAAGAGAAGAATGTTGATCTCTCTTTCGATGTTAACTCCGACAACAATGATGAAGATGGTGATGATTTTGATTTCAAAGGGTTTTTGAAAAAGATAGAAACCACCACCCTAGAAGAAGAAGAAGTATAATGTGTGACTCAGCGTTTTAATAACTTCTTAAAGAAGAAGAACAACATTGGAGGATCAAGTACAAAGACCAAGCCACAGGTGCCTACACCAAAGTTCTCTGGGCGCACTCTCTCCAGATCCCAGTCTTTGCCCTCAGTATCCAGTGCATCCAGCTCCCCAAAGCCACTCATTGAAGTACAATGTCATGAATGCAAGAGTGTGCTAATACTCTCAGGAAAAAGATCATGGTTGCTACAGAGTACACTGAGGATGTCAATGATTTCGACTCGCCTGAACATGTTCCAGCCTTATTTACTAATGTTGTGTGGGACGATGACATCCATGTTGGTAACACCGAAACCAGCATTGTGTGCCTGAATTCAGAGGTTAATGAATAGCTTGAGGAGTATGAGAAGCTGAGCATTGAACATAAGCAATTGTTTGTTAGTTGGGAAAAATAGGTACTCAGGGTCAAGGATCTTATGAAAGAGTGGAAAAGCTAACCAAGGAAAAGGATGGCCAACTTGATATAATTGTCCGATTGGAGTCGTCGATACCCAAAAAGGATGTCGAGCTAGAACTAGCAAAAATCGAGCTGAAAAAGGTTCAAGGAACCATCACTAAACTCAACAAGGTCAAGGCAAAGCTCGACGAAATCTTGGATATGAGTTTCCCAGAAACTTCGAAACATGGAGTTGGCTACAAACCAAATCAGCCGACACCAGCATCAAACCAAGAACAAAAATAGATCAAACGTCACAAGAAGAAAAGAAGACAGTTTGTGTGTCATCACTGTTGTAAACCAGGTCACATTCGACCTTTATGCTAGAAGATTGTTGGCGAAAGAAGACATTATTAGAGAATCGGGGTGTCTACTGAATCCAATGTTGGTTTCCATGGTACCAACACCAAAACCAACACCTGGTTCAAACAGGTTTAGGTCAGAAGAATGATATCAAGTGCAATATGATCTGTACCTACCTGGAATCCCACGTCCGTGGAGCCTAGTACTTCGACAGTGGATGCTCCAAGCACATGACCGGATCAGAAGACCTACTTTCCAACATTGTCAGATTTAAAGGTGGAAAAGTAAAATATGGTGGAGGTGAAAATGGCCAAGTCATTGGCCAAAGGAACTCTTCATTTTCCCGGCATTGTAAAGCTGGAAAACGTTTTGTTGGTAGAAGGACTTACTGCAAACTTGATAAACATTAGACAACTCTGCGACGACGGTTTCAGTGTCAAGTTCAATTGTGATAAATGTGAAGTCTATGAGGAGAATGGAGCCTGTATCCTCACTGGTCAGAGGACTTCAGATAATTTCTACCAAATCAATAGTGATGCTTTTTTAATATTGTCTCAATTGAGTGATGCTGAGGTGTGGCATCAAAAACTTGGGCATGTCAACTACAAGATGATGGACAAGTTAGCCAAAGAGGAAGCTGTGAATGGGCTTCCTAATCTCAACACCAAGATCATCCCTGTTTGCGAGGCGTGCCAGAAAAGAAAGCAGGACAAGGTGCCGCATCCAACAGTATAGAGTCTCATTACCTCATATTGTTTCGAATTCCTTCATATGGGCCGTATGGGACCACTTGAGGTTGAGAGTCTTGGTGGTAAAAGGTATGTTCTAGTTATTGTAGATGATTTTTCCCGCTTTACTTGGGTAGAGTTTTTAAAAGAAAAATCTGAAACTTTAAGTATTTAAAAGACTTGCAAAGAGATTGTGCGTGAGATCTGGTGTGACTATTGGAAGGATTAGAACTGATCATGGAAAATAATCTGAGAATGCATATTTTTCAAACTACTATTTAAAGGTAGGTATAAGTCATGAGTTTTCATCATCAATCACTCCCCAAAAAAATGGCATAGTTGAACGTAAAAATAGGTCTCTTGCTGAGATGACTAGAACTAAGCTCGTTCCTAATGGCATTGTAAAACGTTTTTGGGCTGAAACTATGAATATTGCATGTCATATAATAAACAAGGTATATTTAGACCAGGGTCTTGTCTCACACCCTATGAATTGTTGTGGGTAAAAAACCGAACTGAGCTATTTTAATGTGTTTGGATGTATTTTTTATGTGCTCAATGATAGAAATCATCTTGCTAAACTGGATTCAAAAAGTGACAGATGCATCTTTATGGGATATTCCCAAAACAGTCATGCAGTTATTGATTTGGTCTATGATCAAAATCCTCAAGATAATGTCATGGTTGTTGTAGATGATAGTGCAGATATTGAAAACAAAGATGCGGGTGCTGAAACCGGAGAAACTAGTGATGTTGGTATTGGTGTTGGTTCTGGAAACATAACATCAAACCCAACATCTACTCAAGATGCCCTAGAATAAGATTCTGAACCAGAAGAGGGAGATCCAAATGATCCTATTGACTTACATTAGAGGGATATACCATCAAGAATTCAGAGGAACCATCCTACGGGCCAGATCATTTGAGATTTAGATGAAAGGAGTACAAGAAAGCATCAGATAAACTTCAAAGAAATGGTTAGGTATGTCTGTGTGTCTACTAACTGTTCTAAAATCCGAGAGTCTTTATACCTTTTCAAAACAAAGCCCAAGTGTGTGGAGGATGCTCTCAAGGATGAGTTCTAGATAAAGGCAATGCAAGAGGAGTTGGATCAATTTGACAAGAAAAATGTTTGGGATTTAGTTCCTCATCCAGAGAACTCACATGTAACAGGAACAAAGTGGATCTTCAAAAAAAAATAGATGAGGCAGGCAACATTGTGAGGACCAAGGCTCGTTTGGTTGCACAAGGGTATACTCAAATCGAAGGCATCGATTTTGATGAGACATTTGCCCATGTTGCTCGCATTTAGTCGGTAAGACTTTTACTTGCTGTTGCTTGTCATATGAAAATATCTCTGCATCAAATAGACATAAAGAGTGGTTTTCTCAATGGAGTTTTAAGTGCAGAAGTGTTTGTAGAGAAACCTAAAGGGTTTGTAGATCCCCACAAGCCAAACTTTGTTTTAAAAATAAAAAAAAAAGTCTTTATATGGTTTAAAACAAGCTCCCAGAGCATGGTATGTAAGGTTGACTCAACACTTGCTCTTTTTAGATTTTAGACGAGGGGAAGTTGACAATACCTTATTTCTCCTTAGATCAAATAAGCACATCTTCATTGTCCAGACTTATGTAGATGATATTATTTTTTGGGTCTACTAATGAGCAGATGGTGAAGGAGTTCATTACTCGAATGTCTGACACATTTGAGATGAGCATGGAAGTTAATCTCTCTTACTTTCTTGGTTTGCAAATTAAACAGCTGGATGATGGTATTTTCCTTTCTCAGTCCAAAGGGGAAAAGATTGTAACCATCATGTACTATACGCGTTTTTTGGGTTTGCATCCTAGCGTTTTTTTTGTAATTTAATGCATCCTGTACTTCAAAAAATTTTGAAAGTGCATCCTCCGACCAATCAACTCGTCCAAACTCGTCCAAACTCACCTAGTCTCACGAGTGAGGTTGCATATTTTCAAACCCATATACTTCGTGTGAGTTCCGGTGAATTTATTATTTATTTAAAACTAGTTCCGGCATATTTTATTAAATATACAAAAATTGCCGAATTTATTACTAAATAAATAATAAATTTTATTTATTTAATAAAACTAGTTCCGGTAAACATTAGGATAAAATATGGTTTACATATTTATTTAATAAATTCGAGTTTTTATTTAATAAAACTAGTTTTTTTCTAAATTTTGTATAGTACAGGATGCACTTTGAAAATTTTGTATAGATCAGGATTCATTAAATTACAAAAAAAAAAAACATTAGGATGCAAACCCAAAAAATGCGTATAGTACAGGATGGTTACAATCTTTTCTCCCAGTCCAAATATGCTAAGAATTTAGTTAAGAAATTTGGGTTAGAAAGTGAAACGCATAAGAAAACACTGTTGGGCAAAACTGTGAAACTGTCAAGAGATGATGTTGGTAATGGTGTTGATAACACTGTTGGGAATCGTTGGTACCGTCGCGCAGCGGAAAACAAGAATTTTTAAAATTTAAATTAATTGAATCGAATTCAATTGACGACGGTCCAATTTTATAATCAATTAATTCAAACAATGTTTTTGCTTACTTTTAATAAATAGAAACAATTCGATTTTCGTAAAATCGAACGAGCATTATACGTTTCCATAAATTATAAATATATAACAATTATATATTTATATATTAATATATTAAACTTATATATATAACAATTATATATATATATATTAATATATTAACCATGTACATAATTATATATTATATACATATTTCATAAACACACACATATATATAAATATGTACTTAACAGCATGCATTACAAAAAAATATGCATATCAAATATACATTACAACACACATATGTACAGCATATATATACATCACATGCATCATACATACACAGCACAATAAATCATACATATAACAACAGTATATATATTTATATAACATTACATGCATGCATAATAGATTTCACCCATACAGCATACATATCAAACACATCATATATATATATTTCATAAACATGCTGCACACCATATACACGCATATAATATATATATAATTAGCATTACAGCAACACAAACTGCACGCACATACCTCACAGCAATGGCGYCGGCATGGCGGCAGTCGTGCGGAGGAGTTCCCGGCGACGAAACYACGACGATGCACACGACGGCACGAAGTCGTCGGCTGCGGCAAGGTGACACGAAGATAGGGCTGTCGGGAACGGGCCGTCTCTTTCGGTAATCGCAACGAAAGCCCGGCGGCAGTTCGAACTCCGGCGATGACACAGCAGCGGCAGCGATGGTCGATCTCCGGCGTTCTTCACGGCTTGGCAGCGACAAAGGCYCTCCGGCGGACTGTTCCTCTCACGGCAACAGGGTGGCGAAGACGCAGCAGCGGCTGCGGTGGGTTGCGACGCTGTCGGGGCAATATAATTGTTATATTTTTTTCCGAAATTATCATTTGTGAGAAATGATTTAATTCCGATGGGTTTTAATTTATAATAGGGTCGACCCAATAAACCGTTTAATAGTTATTGGGCCGATGTTTTATTAAATTAAAAGTTTTGGGCTTAAGATTGGTTTGGATTTGTTTTAAGATTGAGCCCATAAGGTTTGTTTATTTAATTTTGTATTGGGCCATCTTTGAGTCCATTGCTTTTGGGCTTAAGTTTTTTAAATAAAAAATAAAACAAAACAAATAAAAAGAAGAAGGCAACAGACGGCTTTTATTAGAAGATAAAAAAAAAAAGAGAGGACTCCTTTTAACAAAAAACAACAAAACAAAAACAAGAGAGACGGAAATTTTTCGAAAAAACCCTAGCCACACTTCGCGTCGTCCACTTCGGCTGCCGCCGCTTGCCGCCGGCCGCCGTTCTCGTTTCTCCGTCGTTCTCAATCCTTCGACGGATCTAGTGCTCCGTCGTAAGGACGTCGGGTTATACGGTGTGTGACACCGATTTGCCGGAGACACAACACTGCCCTGTTTCGCCGTCATCGGAGGATCGTCGTCGACAGAGACGCACTACTCGTTCGAACGCTGCACTCACGCCGGCCGGATTTCCAGTTTGCCGCCATTGCAGCCCGTCGCTTCCGAAGAGCAGCGCCATCGCCGACGTGTTGCCGGAGTCGTCGTTCTCCTCGACAAAGGTCACTGCCTGCTGCTGTCATCCTGACCCGTCGTCGCGCTGGCCGTTCTGATCGCTGCCGGACCCTCCACCGTCACTGCCCCGACAGCGTCGCAACCCACCGCAGCCGCTGCTGCGTCTTCGCCACCCTGTTGCCGTGAGAGGAACAGTCCGCCGGAGCGCCTTTGTCGCTGCCAAGCCGTGAAGAACGCCGGAGATCGACCATCGCTGCCGCTGCTGTGTCATCGCCGGAGTTCGAACTGCCGCCGGGCTTTCGTTGCGATTACCGAAAGAGACGGCCCGTTCCCGACAGCCCTATCTTCGTGTCACCTTGCCGCAGCCGACGACTTCGTGCCGTCGTGTGCATCGTCGTTGTTTCGTCGCCGGGAACTCCTCCGCACGACTGCCGCCATGCCGTCGCCATTGCTGTGAGGTATGTGCGTGCAGTTTGGTGT
>BMAC01000320.1:878727-945984 GCA_014905375.1 Phtheirospermum japonicum | reverse complement strand
ACACCAAACTGCACGCACATACCTCACAGCAATGGCGACGGCATGGCGGCAGTCGTGCGGAGGAGTTCCCGGCGACGAAACAACGACGATGCACACGACGGCACGAAGTCGTCGGCTGCGGCAAGGTGACACGAAGATAGGGCTGTCGGGAACGGGCCGTCTCTTTCGGTAATCGCAACGAAAGCCCGGCGGCAGTTCGAACTCCGGCGATGACACAGCAGCGGCAGCGATGGTCGATCTCCGGCGTTCTTCACGGCTTGGCAGCGACAAAGGCGCTCCGGCGGACTGTTCCTCTCACGGCAACAGGGTGGCGAAGACGCAGCAGCGGCTGCGGTGGGTTGCGACGCTGTCGGGGCAACACCAAACTGCACGCACATACCTCACAGCAATGGCGACGGCATGGCGGCAGTCGTGCGGAGGAGTTCCCGGCGACGAAACAACGACGATGCACACGACGGCACGAAGTCGTCGGCTGCGGCAAGGTGACACGAAGATAGGGCTGTCGGGAACGGGCCGTCTCTTTCGGTAATCGCAACGAAAGCCCGGCGGCAGTTCGAACTCCGGCGATGACACAGCAGCGGCAGCGATGGTCGATCTCCGGCGTTCTTCACGGCTTGGCAGCGACAAAGGCGCTCCGGCGGACTGTTCCTCTCACGGCAACAGGGTGGCGAAGACGCAGCAGCGGCTGCGGTGGGTTGCGACGCTGTCGGGGCAACACCAAACTGCACGCACATACCTCACAGCAATGGCGACGGCATGGCGGCAGTCGTGCGGAGGAGTTCCCGGCGACGAAACAACGACGATGCACACGACGGCACGAAGTCGTCGGCTGCGGCAAGGTGACACGAAGATAGGGCTGTCGGGAACGGGCCGTCTCTTTCGGTAATCGCAACGAAAGCCCGGCGGCAGTTCGAACTCCGGCGATGACACAGCAGCGGCAGCGATGGTCGATCTCCGGCGTTCTTCACGGCTTGGCAGCGACAAAGGCGCTCCGGCGGACTGTTCCTCTCACGGCAACAGGGTGGCGAAGACGCAGCAGCGGCTGCGGTGGGTTGCGACGCTGTCGGGGCAGTATTGTGGACCGCGTCTCATCGGTCACGGTGTCTGGACATCGACATACATAAGTAACTAAGTACTAATCTTAACGGGAAAGGCCTGTATCCTCATTATGGCGTAACCCTATGACTAGGAACAAGTTCGATGAGTTACATTACGTGCTAGATATCTCACGGTTCTGCTAGACCAATCCACCGTAATAAAGTAACTTCATCAAGACCATACCTATGCAACTAGCATGGGACAAAAGATATGGAATGCCAATATGTATAAAAGATATTATTACGAATAAAAACGATTGTATTACTAGAGAATAGTCAGACCACAGCCACAAGTTGGTTTGTTGGTCATCTTATTCCAACAAACACCATGTACAGAAGCATGATAGGGAGTCTTTTGTATTTGATAGCAAGTAGGCCAGATATAATGTATAGTGTGTGTCTGTGTGCTAGATATTAATCAAATCCAAAAGAGTCACACTTAAAAGTTGTTAAAAGAATAATTAGATATATAGTTGGTACAACTAAATTTGGTGTTTGGTATTCTAAAGAAACTGGTACTGAACTCGTGGGTTATACTGATTCAGACTTGGCTGGGGATGTTTTGGATAGAAAAAGTACTACAGGAGGTTGTTTTTCTTGGGTAACAATCTAATCTAATGATATAGCAAGAAACAAATTGTATTTCTCTTTCTACAGATGAAGCCGAGTATATTGCAGCTGGAAGTGTTTGTACACAATTGTTGTGGATGAAACAAATTATAGAGGACTAAGGTCTACACAGTGGAATATTAACTGTGCTTTGTGATAATTCCAGTGCCATTGATATCTCGAAAAATCCAGTCCTGCATTCGCGAGTCAAACACATTGACATAAGGTACCACTTTATTCGAGACTTGGTTGAGAGGAAGATAGTTAGCCTTGAGCATATAGGAACATACAATCGTCTTGCTGACATCTTCAGAAAGGCATTAGATTTAGAGACCTTCTCTCGTTTGAGAAGAGATCTCGGTATGTGCATTGTTTAAGTTAATGTTGGTTTTAATGTTGTGACACCCTAAACTGACATCAGTCACAACATCTATATACTTTTGCATGCATTTTTATTTCCTTTTCATACATAATCTAAATGCATTGAGTCTGGTTAAAAGTACAAAAAGGTCATGTGTTGTAATAAAACTAATGGCAAAAAGACTAACCTCTTCAATTAGGTGATTGTGAAACTTTCCCGCAAAAATAGGTTTTCTCCCAGGTCCAAAAGCAAGAGGTGTTAACAGCAATTGCTGAAGATAAAGCTATTTCTCTTCTAATATCTAAAAGGATGAAGAAAATCTGGATTAAACAGGATCCAATCTTTATATTTCACCTCATTGAGTGATTTTGACGTAGTCATTAACTTGGGTTAAGGGGTCTGTTCTCATTGACTTCACCAAAGGCAATGTTGGTTGTAATGTCATCAGACATGAAAAGCAACACTGATCAAGTTACTAAAACCTCAAAATTGTTGTTTTTAATCTTTTTAGATCATCTTTTTAGGCATCAATTAGGACATTCATACTTTGAGAAGATGCCATTTTGTTGTGCGTTCTGTCACTTATGTTTATGTCTTTCCTGAATTCTCTCAATCATGTTTTGAATCTTGCTAACCATGTGTTTCAGTGGAGTTGTAATCGGACGGTTGGGCAGGTAATAAAGAGATTAATTTGGAGAGTGGAATTTCATCTTGCAAAAGATTAATTCTACTGTGGTGATGGTTTAATTAATTCAGCTCTATTTTTTGGTTGATTTTGTAGTAGAGTCGTGCAATTTTGATTTTAAAATTTATGAGATAATGGTTGAGTAGATTGGGATCATGTATCCTACATTAAGGGGGAGTGATGTTTGTTTTATGAAGGAAACAAAATCTGTTTTGGGCCTAAAATTCGATGTTGGGTAAATAAGGGTTGTTTCCTTTTTATTTTTCACTTTTCTCTCTCCTTGGCAACAGTCACTTTTTGGCGAGCTTAAATACCTGATTTTCTTACCGTTCACCCCACTTTTCCATAACCTCTCTGCAATTAAACTCTCTAACTCTCAAATACTTCACCATCTTTTTTGATTTTGTGTTTCCTATCGTATGTTATTGAATAATTACAGGATGTCGAACCCTTCTTCTTCGTCAAATGTTCCTGAGATACCGGCAGGAGTGCGTCGTTCAGGCGAGCAGGTCCCTGTGAATTTCCCAAAAATTGGTGGCCTAGACATTCGCGCCGAAGTGGGTGGTGGTTCTCCTACAAATCCACCACCAATTATAACATCTCCAATTCCCTCGCTGCCGCACAAGTCTCAAGATGTTGTACCTGTTCCTCCGCCGCTCGACGCAGCTCCAGAAGCACAGGTGTTTCAAGGGCAACTGGGAAATGAGATCGACGTTGGTAATCCACCTTATTTGTCGTTCGTCGCCGCTACTTTTGGCCGGGTTGGAAACCCGACTTTGAAGAGATCGCGGAGACTGTGCAACATTCCTCCAGGTGTGGTGCCGCCAGCCGTTCCGAAAAGTCAGGCAGGCCCTAGGCACAATGTGCCAATCGAGCACATAAGCCTTACCGAGGATGTCATCGTGATGACGGACTCTGATGATGAAGAGTATGTCCATGCCGCCCCAGTTGCTGCACCGACGACCTCATCTGCTCCTCGCTTGGCAAAGAAGTCAACTCCTCACCGGAAAGAGACTATCAAGCAGGTTGACAAGAAAAATCCTTCGACGTTTATCAGAGTTTCACTGGGCTCTACTAAAATCGAGTATTCGTCTCCTCCTTATATAATTCTGGATATTTTCACTGGAGAGGTCTCAAGTTCGTCCAGGTCAATTGCTGCTAGTCCCCCTCCATCTCATGTTCGTGAGGCTCAACCCGAGTTTGACCTTGATCAGTTCGAGTACTCTCCTGATTCCTCTTATGATGTTCCTCTTCGTGATATCTTGCCAGCTTACAAGGAAGAAAAGAAGAAAACCAAGGCAGCAAAGAAGGGCAATGTTGGTTCTCGAGTTGATTCCCCAATACCAACATCTCTGCAACCCAGTCTGCCTCGTCCTCCAGTTCTGCCTTTGGTCACGAATCGATTGAATCTGATACCTCTGCTCACTCCCATTCCTCTACTGGCACTCCCACTCGAACCATTGAGATTGAATACATGGAGCCATTTTCCGAGAAATTCTTGACTGCCGAAGCCGAGGAGATGTTTTCCGAGTACCAAACCCGGGGTTTACTTGCTGAGCGTCGAGTTTCTGTTGAGATCTTTGAGAAGCAGAATTTGATCGCTTTCTTTCAGCATAAAGGTATGTACTCCACTGTCTCCAGCGCTATGTCATTTGTCCGTGATATGGTCCTGGAGTTTTATGCAAATTTGGTGCCTTCCATTGCTGATCTCAATTCGGTGAATTATGGAAAAGCTTTTGTGCGTGGAAAGGTATATAGTTTTACTCCTGATTTAATTGATGAGCTTTTTGGGATTGAGGTGTATCATGGTGATTCTACTGTGGATGACATGCATGAGGTCATCTTGTTTTTGTCTGGTGGTATGGTGAATACATGGCGTTAGCAGTTGCTGAGCACTCGTCTCTCCTCTCTTTACTCTGTTCTACACAAATTGGCTATTTGTAAGTGGGTTCCCTCTAAGAATACTACGTGTGTTACGCAGCCTCAGGCTCAGTTCTTGTACAAGCTTGGGCGGGGAATCAAGTTCAGTTTTGGGCAGCATGTGTTCGATATAATTACTAAGTTTGCCACAATTGTGCTTTCCTTCCCTGATCTTTAGAGTGCTTAAAAATCAAGTCTTGACGCTTACTCTTGCTGATGTGCTTACTGGTGATGCTGAATGGTTCGCTTTGCGGAGCCAACATATATCTGTTGCAAGGGTTATTGATCTCCCGTTGGTAGGCGCCCATTCGGGATGGTGTTACTAGTGGTGTCGATTCCGGTATTCCCAACACTGGTACCAACATGGTTAACAAAGAAAAGTAATATAGTTTTCGGGTTTTTACACCAATGTTCACAAGTACTTTTACTTGTGAACTGAATTTAAACTGCTGTGTTCTAAGTTTATATTTCCGCAGCTTATTTTAGTTAAACTCTGGTTGATGTTAGTTTCAGTGTTGGTTAACATTGAAAGCAACATCATTTACTGATACTTATTTTCAAAACCATAGACCTATAAATTTACACTGGTGTTCTCCGCAGCGTTTGCCTCTAGCCTTGGGGACGACTCCGACGAGTATCCACTCGATCTGCGGTGGCAATTCTTGACGTTGTCATCATCCGCATCGCCAGAATATTTTGTCGGCGACATCCCGCGACCTCAATTTTGGCCCTTTTGTCCTCCAGGCTCCGATCGTGCCTCTGTCAACCAAAAATATCCAGTGCTGCTTTTCCAGCGATCGAGGATGATGGCGGAGAACCATGAGGGAGAAGTTGAGTAAGACTCATCCCGGAATCCAGGGTCGAAGCCCGAGCCCAGACCCGAGAAAAAGGTAGAGTTCTTTAATCATTTTGTTTTCAAATCTTAGAATTAAAATGATTGATTAATAACCATATTTTCAATTGTCACTGCTTTTGATACAAATGGGGTCGCATTTCTCAATCTTTGAGGATGACTGTTAATTTGTAGGTCTGTGGTTATTAAATAAGTATCAGTAAATAGATGTTAAGTTTGGTGTTAATAACACCAGAATTGACACTAAAAGTATAAGCAGTGAAATAATTCATAAGAATCAAAGAACACAACAAATTAATTCGTTCGTAAGCAATGTGCTTACGAACTGGGTATACAAACCCGAAAACTATATTACTTTAATATTTTTAAGATCAAATACAAAATTATAAAGTAACATATGAAAAGATTAGCATCAACACTTCATACTAAATACTTGCAGCCACGCTATGATGATCTTCTCCGTTGGTTACGCAACTTCAAAGATGTATGAATCGTGAATCGCGGCTTCAAGACTGACTTGTACTTGTGTTCCCTACTGCGTGAAAGTCATGATCCTTTACACGGATTCTTCTATTCTTAAATAGAAAAGAATCCATACCTTGATCAACAAGCTAACTAACCAAAACTCTATTCTATGAAACAAAATAAAAACCAAATATAGTTTCCTAATATTTTGGGCCCAAGAAAGGAAAATAACAAAAAAAGGAAAATAAGATAATAATAACATGCCCAACAATCTCCCCCTTTTTGCCTTTCTGGACAAAATACCCAAGACGCAATAAATTGTTCAAACTTCCCTTAAACTGAAACTCCCCCTTAACAATTAACCCCTGTTCAAAAAACACAAAACACAATAAACTAATGGCTTGAACTAAAAGTGCGAGAGCGCATCGAATGGCGAGGAGAAGGCCCTTCATCTCTAGCGTTCCTTTTGTCTTTGGCCAAACGACCCACATCCTCATCACTCTCAGTGGATTCATTGTCCTCCTCAGTTTCCGCATTTTCATCATCTCCCCCATTTTGTTCTGTAAGCAAAAGAGCTTCAACAAAAGAATCACGAAGTGCCTGCATCTGTTCAACTTGAGCTTTCATCTGTTTAATCTGATGATTAAGCATAATAATCTGAGCCCGCACTACTAGAGCAGAAACTGAACAATGTTAGATTAGGTGTTAACAGCACCAGAACCAACACCAGAAGTACCAGCAGCTCTAGTTGGCGGCTGCCATGCAAGATCCGCAACTCGAACTCCAGTAGTATGTTGACCACACAACGATAACCACTCCGGCTCCTCAGTAAGAATATCATCTTCATTATGTTGAAAACCTTGATTCTCAAGTAGGCTAAAAATGAGGGAAGGAAAGCAAAAAGATTAAGTTGCTTTGGAAGTAGCAAACCTGGTGACAATGTCAAACACATACTGACCAAAATTTATCTTTATACCACGGCCTAGCTTAAACAAAAAATGGGCTTGTGGACGCATCACAACAGTGGCATTCTTTGTCGGTGCCTAGTTAAAATTTGCTACCTTGTGCAAAACTGAATACAAAGAGAATAATCTCGTACTAGACAACTGCTCATGCCATTCCTTATGCATACTCCCAGACAAAAATTCAAGGACCTCATTCATATTATCAACAATAGAGTCCCTATGATAATCCTCAGTTCCAAATAGTTTATTTATTAATTCAGGAGTAAATGCATAAAACTTTACATGCACATAAGCTTTACCAAAACTGATGGACTTAGGATCAACAATAGAAGGAATCATGTTTTCAAAGAACTCTAACACTACTTCACGTGCAAAAGGCATGGCAGTAGAAACGGTAGAATACATACCTTTACTCTCAAAGAAGGTAATCAGATTCTGCCTTTTGAAAATATCTACCGGAACTCGACGCTCATCAATCATTCCACGTTGATGATACCCGGGAGACACCTCTTCAGCCTTTTTAGTTAAAGATTTGGTAGACACAGGACAATTTCTTCAATATCAACATCCAAAAATGGGGCCTCATCAGAGTCATCAGAAGACTGTTCAAATGCAGCTGATTGGACTGTTGCACCTTTAGAGATTGCATCATCAGAGCTGGAATTGGGAGACAAAATTGCAACAGTTGTAGGTGATGCCAGATTTGGTGACATAACACCATAACCATCACGAACTTTCTGGACAGCTTCAGAGCTTTTGGTTGTAGCCTTCTTAGACTTCAAAGCAGACAACATAGCAGATCGTGTGCTTTCATCATCAGAATCTAAGGAGAAACTATACTCAGTCTCCGGTTGAGTCATGTTAAATGGAGTTAAAGGAGGGTCGGCCACCAATGGACAAGAAGAGACTTCATCTTCACCAGAGAAAAAAATAAGAACAGTGAACGGGGGATAAGAGAAACTCGAGGCAACTTTTTCCAGGGGCACGTACTCATCATCGTCTGAGTCTGTGAGGGTTTCAACTTCTTCAACCAAATTCATGTTCTCAATGGGCACATGATGTCGCTCACCCGACTGACTTTTGGGAACATCTGCCGAAATTATACCAGGGGGAATGTTGTGAAGTCGTCGTGACTTCCTCAAAGATGTATCTCCGACTGACCAAAAATCTCGGCAATAAACGGCAAGTTCGGGGAATTATCTACGTCAATTTCATTACCCACTTGGCTGGGAGCAAGTTGAGCAACCAGTGTTGCGTCAGAGTCAGTAGCGATTGGGACCAGTTCTTGAGCAGTGGCTAAAGATGGACATGCAGCAGAAGCAACTGTTAGTGATGGGCTTGGTGTTACAACACCACCATCTCTTCTCAAATGTCTATAGCGGTGTAAATTTATAGATTCACCGGAGCCTGTTCATCGATTGGGAGGCGCACGCCAGCTGAGAGCTCCGAAATTCTGCTGGGTGATGGAGAATTCGACATCCTGCAAGAGATTTGGAAGCAACCACAAAGACAAGATCGAGTGTCGTAGGTAGTAAAATTGAGAGAAAAAAGGTAAAAAAACTTGCCAATTTGGATAAATCGTACGTAGTAGAAGAAGGAAGAGAATGAAAAAGGTAAAGGGAATAATTAACCCCCACCCCACCCCACCCCACCCCACTATCACAACTACCTCTTTTAAGACCCAAGATTTTTTTTCATTAAAAACAATCCCACTCCTTCTCAAAATAAGACACACGATCTCAGTTCTTAACTAAACCACTATCTCTTTTTGGAAATTAATTAAAATCACAAATCTCAATTATTGATAAAACCGAGATAGAGATAGATTTTCAATAACCATCACCATAGTTGAACAAAGTCTTTGCAAAGCAATTAGTTCACTAGCCAAATAAGCCCGTTATTACTGGTCTAATCCTCCGATTATAACGCCACTGAAATACTTAATTAGCAAAATTCAGAACATGATCAAGATAATTAAAGAAAAGATCACAAGCACACACAACAAAACACAAAGCTAAACGGCATCCTCAAAAAATATGAATGTCTTAATTGATGCCTAAGAATAATGACCTAAAAAAATACAACAAATGGTTTAAGCGACATGATCAGTGTTGTTTTTTATGTGATGACATTATAGCTAACATTACTCAAGGTAAAGTCAATGAAAAAATACCCCTTAACCCGAGTTAATGACTACGTCAAAATCACTAAAGGAGTGAAAATTAAAGATTGGACTGTATATCCTGATTTTCATTAGTTTTTCAATAACTTTAAAAGAAACTTACTTATCTTTAGCAATTCCTAGAGAAATTAACACCCCTTTTTCATGGACCTAGGAGAAAACCTGTTTCTGCGGGAATATTTCACAATCACCAAAAGAAAGAGGTTAGTCTTTTCACCACCACTTTTTATTACAACACATGACTTTTTTGCACTTCAACCAGACCCAATGCATTCAGGATATGTATGAAAAAGAAAATAAAAAATGCATGCAAAAATTTGTAGATGTCACGACTAATGACAGTTTAGGTGTCATGACATCAAAACCAACACGGACTTAAACGATGCACATTTCGAGATCTCTTCTCAAACGAGAGAGGGTCTCTAAATCTAATGCCTTTGTGAAGATGTCAGAAAGCTGATTTTCTGTTCCTATGTGCTCAAGACTAATTATCCTTCTCTCAACCAAGTCATGAATAAAGTGGTACCTTATGTCAATGTGTTTAATTCATGAGTGATAGACCGGACTTTTCGAGATATCAATGGCACTGGAATTATCACAAAGCACATTCAGATTTCTATTATGTAGACCATAGTCCTCTATCATTTGGTTCATCAAAAGCAACTGTGTGCAAGCGCTTCCAGCTACAATATACTCGGCTTCAGCTATAGAAAGAGAAATGCAATTTTGTTTTTTACTATACCAAGATATAAGATTATTACCCAAGAAAAAAAAACCACTAGTACACTTTCTAAACATCCCCAGCCCAACCCGAGTCCATATATCTCACAAGTTCAGTACTTGTTTCCTTAGTATACCAAAAAACCAATTCACTTGTACCAGCTACATACCTAATAACTCGTTCGACAGCTTTTAAATGTGATTCTGTAGGATTTGACTAGTACCTAGCACATAGACACACGCTATACATAATATCCGGCCTGCTAGCCATCAAATATAAGAGACTTTCTATCATGATCCTATACAAGGTGTTATCAACATTAATACCAACATCATCTCTATACAAATTCATGGTTTTGCGTAATGGTGTTTTCTTATGTGTAGCATTCTCTAACCCAAACTTCTTTACAAGATTCTTAGCATATTTGGACTGAGAGAGAAAAATACCGTCATCCATCTGTTTAATTTGCAAACCAAGAAAGTAAGAGAGGTTATTTCATACTCATCTCGAATGTGTCAGACATTCTTGTTATAAACTCACTCACCATCTGCTTGTTAGTAGATCTAAAAATTATATCATCCAAATAAATTTAGACAATCAAAATGTGCTTATTCATTTTAAGGAGAAATAAGGTTTTATTAACTTCCCCACGTCTAGAATTTAAGAAAAGCAAGTGCTGGGTCAACCTTTCGTACCAAGCCCTGGGAGCTTGCTTTAAACCATACAAAGCCTTTTTAATTTTAAAACAAAATCTGGTTTGTGAGGATCAACAAACCCTTTAAGTTGCTCAACAAATACTTCTTCACTTAAAAATCCATTAAGAAAAGCAATTTTTATGTCCATTTGATGTAGAGACATTTTCATATATCATGCTACAGCAAGTAAGAGTCTTACCGATTCAATACGAGCGACCGGAGCAAACGTCTCATCAAAATCAATACCCACAATTTGATTGTATCCTTGTGTAACCAATCTTGCCTTGTTCTCACAATATTGCCAGCCTCATCCATTTTATTCTTGAAGATCCACTTCGTACCCGTAACATGTGAGTTTTTTGAACGAGGTACTAAGTCCTATACATCATTCTTAGTGAATTGGTCTAACTCTTCTTGCATGTCCTTTATCCAGAACTCATCTTTAAGGGAATCCTCTACACGCTTTGTCTCTGTTTTGGAAAGAAACAAAGATTCTCGAATTTGAGAACAGTCGGTAGATAAGCAAACAAACATTACCATCTCTCTGAAGTTTATTTGTCGCTTCCTTGTAATTCTTTCATCCAAATCTCCAATGATTTGACCCGTAGAATGGTTCCTTTGAATTCTCAAGGGTATATCCCTCTGATGTAAGTCAATCTGACCAGCTGGATCTTCCTCATCTGAATCTGAATCGGGTTCTGGAGCAGCCTGAGTTGGTGTCATGTCACCAGTACCGTCACCACCCGCATCTTCAGTTTCTACACCTGCAGTTTCATCTACGCCAACCGTAACATTTTCCTGAGGATTCTGATCATAAGTCAGATCAATATCCTCAGCAAATCTAACACCACTATTCATATCATCAAAATCATGCAACGCGTTCCAAGATTATAAACTCTATATGCACGACTATTTTGAGAATATCCCATGAAGATACATTTATAACTCTTTGAGTCAAGTTTTTCAAGATGATTCCTATCATTTAGCACATAACAAATGCACCCAAAAACATGAAAATATCTCAAATTTGGCTTTTTTTCCCAATAACAAATCATAGGGAGTAATACATGACCCAGGTCTAAAATACACCATATTAATTATGTGGCATGCAGTATTCATCGCTTCCCCCAAAAAACATTTTGTGATCCCATTTGAAATAAGTATAGTTCTAGACATTTCTGCAAGAGCTCTATATTTACGTTCGACTATCCCATTTTGTTGGGGGGTGATGGGTGAAGAAACTCATGGGTTAAGCCAACTTTAGAACAATAATTTGAAAAAGACATATTCTCAAACTCTTCCCATGGTCTGATCTTATTCTACCTATACTCACACCAAAACGAACACTTAACTTTTTCGCAATTTTTAAATGCTTCGAAAGCCTCAGACTTTTCTTTTAAAAATTTCACCCATGTAAAACGAGAGAGATCATCTAAAATCACAAGTACATACCTCTTACCACCAAGGTTTTCTACTTCAAGTGGACACATAAGATCCATATGAAGAAGTTCGAAACAGTTTGATGTAGTGTGACTCTTCACATTTGGATGTGACAACATGACCTGCTTCCCTTTCTGACATGCCTTGCAAACTGGAATGATTTTAGTATTGAGCTTAGGTAGTCCATTCACAGCTTCCTTCTTAGCCAATCTCTCCAACATCTTGTAATTGACATTCCCGAGATTTTGATACCACACCTCGGCATCACTTAGTTGAGATAGTTTACAAAACACATCACCGTTGATTTGGTAGTAATTGTCTGAATTCCTCTCATCAGTAAGAATACATGCATTTCCCTCGTCATAAACTTTGAAATTTTCGTGATTGAACTTAACACTGAACCCACCATCACAGAGTTGGCTAATACTTATCAAGTTCGCAGTTAATCCTTCAACAAGCAATACATTTTCAAGCTATGCAACCCCAGGAATATGAAGAGTTCCTTGGACAATGATTTGGCCGTTTGCTTCTCCACCATACTTCACCTTTCCTCCTTGAGACTTTACAAATATTTGAGAGAAGATCTTCTGAGCCGGTCATATGTTTAAAGCATCCGCTGTCGAAGTACCAAGCTCCAGGAATGTGGGATTTTAGAGATGAATAGATCACATTACATTTGATATCGTTCTTTTTGACCTAGACCAGTTTGACTCTGGTGTCGGTTTTGGTGTCAAGAACACGAAAACCATCACGGAACCCAGTAGTCAGCTTTGACCTTTTAAACTGACTTTGCTTGCCAACAATCTTCCAGTAGAACGGTCGTATATGATCTCGTTCACCACAGTGATAACACACGTACTGTCTTCTTCTCCTCTTATAGTGTTTGGTCGTCTCCAATATTTGGCTTGATTCTGGCATTTGTTGATCATACTTGTATCCAATCCCGTGTTTTGATGAATCTGGTATTGTTTCAGCCCAAAAAGTGAACTACCTGAATAAAACTTGAAAGCCCAAGAGCTTCCTGAACCTACACCACAAAAACAGATTAGAAAGGACCACCGGTGGTTTTCCGGTGGAAACCTCTCCGATGCTTAAGTCAGTAAGCGTTTGAGGTGTTTTCCAGAAAATAAGAAGGAATGTTTTAAGAGAATGACGTACCTCTCTCAGCCTTGGGGCTGAGATATTTATAGTTTTTCCTAGTGGGGACCCCAGCCGGGATCCCAGGAGCACATGCCGCGAATCACGGGTCGTTACGCAACTAATTCTGACAAGTGGTCCCACTTTTCTCCTTATTAAGAGTCAGGAAAACAGGTCTTCCTCCTTTCTTTTCCGGTAGAGCGCTTCTATCAGCTCAGGAAAAAATGAGAGCTGTTCCCATCTTTCCCGGTGTCCTATTTTCCCAACAGGTCTGGCCAGACCCCCATTCAGGCCAAGCCGCTCTTGTTTTCTTCGTACTACTCCAGATCTTCCCAATCAGATCTACCCCAAATTAGGTCTGACCAGTTTATTGCCCCATCAACTCCTCCCCCCTACGGGTATTGGGGTAGAACTGTTGTACCCAGGGGTGTTCGTCATAAATGAGAACCCACACGTCTTACCCGTGCTTTGCACGGATCCCAAGAGATCCTCTTGAAGCCTAATTACAGGCGCTAATGGTGCCGGTTCATTTCCCAAAGCCATTACTTTATTTTCGCGCCTTTTCCAGTGCTGCCACGTTAGCCCTATCCTAGAGCGGTTGGCGTTCCAGCTCTCCGCCTAGGGTACTGTTCATCTACCAACATTAAATGTGAGGATCTTGTCAAATCCCGCTTTTATCGATTCTCGTTTTTCGAATATTATCTTATTTCCTTTTATTCCCGCTGAACTCTCACTTTGCATTTTTCAGTTCTCTAAATCTCTCAAGTCTCCCTTCTCTCTCGGGATTTCTGGTGATCCTCTCCGATTCAAATTTCTTAGTTTGACCTTTTTGGCAATCTTTTACAGGCCAGGTACCTCTCTTAGCCCCTGATCTCATTTTAATTTCTTTAGAATGGCGTCGTCTTCTAGCGCTCCTCCTCATAATGCCTCCTCGCCGCCGGCTACTCCCACGGCGGCGATACTACCTTCCCCTCTTCTAACTGACTCACCCATGGAGGACTCTGATTCTCTGTCTATCTCTTCTTCGGCAGCCGCGGCGGTGGCTGCCCTTTCCTCCTCCTCCGGCGGCCTGGAATATCCTACAGCCGCCGCCGATCACCCCAAAATTACCTCCATCCTGAGTAAAAGGACGGTGGAGGAAATCCTCCATAAACACAGAATCTCCGATCCTTTTGACGCTTATTGCCCTCCGGCAGGTATATTGGCCTGTCAATCACCAGTTGGATGGTTAACCTTTTACCAAGACCAGTTTCAGGCAGGCCTACGCCTTCCCGTGCATCCGTTAATGCTGGAAATAGCCAAAATATATCAAATACCCATTTTTCAATTTACCCCTAACTCCTTTCGCATCATGGTCTGTTATAGTCTGGCCACGCGTTACGCTAGTTTGGACCCTTCCGCTCATACCTTCTTCCAGCTTTTCCAAGCAAAAAGCTCTTTTCCGGGTTGTTTTTACTTGACGGCCCGACCCGTAGTTCACTTTTTATTTAAACTTCCTACTTCCAACAAGGATTGGAGGAAGAAATTCTTCTTTGTTTATTGTAGTGAGGACTGAGGTTTTAGTCCTAAGCTTATTGAAGGATTACCTTCATATCCTCCCCTGTCCTCAACCAACAGGTCTTCCCGTATAAAGAAAATCATTTCTACTTTAAATGAGAATCCTCTCCATGTGACTGACCTTGTCCTTCCCTCTGTCTTGGATTTTTTCAACAATGGGTCAGAAACAGACCCTTTGACCAAAGAGATCGGTATAGTTTTTCTCCTTCCAGGTTTGTCTTGCTTGTTTATTTTATCTTTAACCCTCTTTTTTGATGCTTCCAGACAAGATGATGCGCAAAATGATCGAGGCAGCCCAGAGGAAAGCCAGTGAACCTTCCAGGGCTGTCGAGCAAGGGGTGGGACCTTCTAATCTCGCTCAGGATTCCCTCCCAGAAGTCAGCTTTAGTCCTGCCCCACTGCCTCCGCGACCTGCCCTTGCCAGACCCTCTTCCCCTAACTCAGAGGAAGATACACTTCCTCTATCCAAGTGGCCACGCACAGCCCCCAGTGGCCGTTCTCTAGTCTCTTCAGCTCATAATGCCCCTCCTGCTGGTACTTGTAGCGGTCCACCCCCGATTAATTCAATCGCCAACTGCTCGGGGGAGACTACCGTACAATACCTGCTCTGGCAAATGCTACCAGCAGACCAACCGGACTTGGAAAGAATGACGGATCACCAGCTGCTGGAGTCATGGTGTCAGGATGAAGCCCGGGAAAAATTTTGTTCCTCGTACCCATGTCATATAATTTGCTCTTGTGCTAAAAAAAAATTTTTTTTTTTAGGCTATCTCCAAGAAGGCCCTTCTGGCCACCCGCATGTCTAGATCGTTGATCCAATTTGATGTGGTTAAGGAGAACAAGGAGCTCGTCCTGAAAATGGAGCGCATCAGGACTCTTGCCAAGGAGAGAGGAGTGCAGCTGAAAAGGCAATTGGAAGAGCTGGGAGAGCTGAGGGAGAAGCTCAGGAAATCAAGGGCCGAAATGGAGGAGATGCGCAAGGCGCAGGCGAAGATGATCGAGACTGCTCGTGATGAGGCAAGGGACGAAGCCTTAGGTGAAGCTCACAGTTTGGCGGATGAGTCCTTGATCAAAGCCAAGGCAGAGTGGCGGATGGAATTTCTAGGCTCCGAAGAGGGCCTAAGGTTAATTCAGTTGGCTAGAGAGGAGGCCAAGAGGGCTTTCCTAGGGTCCAAAGAGCTCTACTCCTTGCTTCTTCCCGAGGCCATGAGCTATTATTATTTTGCCCTTGACGAGCAGGCCAAGTGGAGTGCAACCAATGCAGCTGACCCCAGCGCTATCTTTAATCGGGACCTTCCACTGAAAAATCCTCCTGAGCCTGCCTCTTTTGTTTATGCCCGGGAGCAGGACCGTTTGCACCTTGCTGAAGCTACGGAGTTCGCAGAGCACATCCTTTCTCTCTTCCACTCTCCTCCGCCTGCTGCATCTCATCTAGGCCAGGATCTTCCCCTAGCTATCCTTGGCTCTTCTCCCTCCCCAACCTTCGCTGGTCTGGGTGAGTTGCCAGGTGGAACGTCTCCCGGTGCCCTAGTTGAAGATGTAGTGGAACAGCTAGCCACAGAGCTGGATGCAGAGCCTTAGCTTTCTGTGCCTTTGTTGTATTTTTAGACAGACCTGATGTTTTGCCTGTGTGGCTGGTTTGTCACTTTCTGACGCGTTTTTTGTATTCAGGATTTTTTACTCAATGTCAATTAATGTTTTTTGTCTTGTTGCGACTCTTGGATTTTTTGGGTTTCCTGATTTTTTGGGAACCCTAGTACTTTTTGATTCCTTTTACACGCGTCTTCATTCCTTTAAATACGTTCATGTCTTCACTACTTTCATCAATCAATCTGTAAAATGTCTTCTTCTCCTCTAATCGAAGAACTCAATATGGTGAAAAGAAAGAACATCTCCCTAACATCTCCCTAGTTGTGGAGAAATTCAAGCTTTCTGACCAACTGGTCGTGCTCAAGGAGAAAGTTGGTTATCTCTATCGACTGCTGGAGAGGAAACGCCAGAAGAAATGTTTCTACAAAAGAGAGTGAGCTGAAGTCCGGCAAGTTAACCGCCAACTTCAAGAGGAGAAAGCGGACCTGGCTGAATCGGTAGGTCGCTTGACCGCCGCTGCCGGCGAAGTTCCGACACTTGCCGATCGCTCTGACAAATATCGCTACCGCCTGCACGAAACAGAGCGTGAACTCTGGCGGGTTCGTCGAGCTCTGGCTTCAGATCAGAGACCTTCTCATAGCTAAACATTGTAGCTTTATTTTTCAATATTTTTCTTGCAATCTCCTGTAATCAAAGTTGCCAACCTTTTTTGAAAAGGTGTAGGCAGCCGGTGTTTTTTCTGCGATAATATATGAATTTCTCTAGTTTCTTTCTCAATACTTTCTCTGTTAATCCATCTTTAATCGTTCAATTCATGCACAGTAATGTTAACTGTTAAGCATTTTACCTCTGAAGGTTCTGTACCTTAGTCCAGTCCAGCACATTCATACGTTCTTGCTGACCGACAGGTCAGGTCTGTATGTGTAGGCCAATTTTATGGCTCTTGACATCCAGATCAGGAGATCAAGCCTGTTGACCTGGACCCATACTCATGTTTGGATAAAGTCAAGGACAACCGTCTTTAGCCAGTTTTGGCTTATATTGACAATCAGGTCAGGTAAAATTTTAGGACATCCGTCCTTAGCCAGTCCTGGCTTAAACTGACAATCAGGTCGGGAGAAATTTCAGGACATCCGTCCTTAGCCAATCCTGGCTTAAACCGACAATCAGGTCGGGAGAAATTTCAGGACATCCGTCCTTAGCCAATCCTGGCTTAACCGACAATCAGGTCGGGAAAATTTCAGACATCCGTCCTTAGCCAATCCTGGCTTAAACCGACAATCAGGTCGGGAAAATTTCAGGACATCCGTCCTTAGCCAATCCTGGCTTAAACTGACAATCCAGGTCAGGAAAATTTCAGGACATCCGTCCTTAGCCAATCCTGGCTTAAACTGACAATCAGGTCAGGAAAATTTCAGGACATCCGTCCTTAGCCAATCCTGGCTTAAACTGACAATCAGGTCAGGAAAATTTCAGGGACATCCGTCCTTAGCCAATCCTGGCTTAAACTGACAATCAGGTCAGGAAAATTTCAGGACATCCGTCCTTAGCCAATCCTGGCTTAAACTGACAATCAGGTCAGGAAAATTTCAGGATATCCATCCTTAGCCAATCCTGGCTTTCCTGGACCCTTTTGCGCGCCAAACTCAATGTAGTTTCTCGCCTTTTCTAAGCCCTCTGCGCGCCAACTTAAAGTGAGTTCCCGCTTTTTCCTTTCCTATATAATGGCGTCTATTCTCGGTTTATGTCCCCTGCATAATGGCGTCTTCGTCATCTTCCAACAACATTTCTACTGAGGAGCATATCCGACTGCTTCATGAGAGGAATCGTCTTAAGGAAGAAATCTCCCAGTTGCAGGACCAGTTGCAGGAACGTGTGGAGAAGCTGGCCGAGAAGAAATTGCAATACCGCCGTGAACGACAACGCCTTCAGCAACTCATTCTCGACCTGAAAAGGGAGAACTCTGAAATGTACATTGACTGGGACATTGCCGTGGAGGTATCAGACCGGTTTCATGTCCGTCTTTTGGAACATGAGGACGAGATTCAACGGCTCCGTCAACTTCTCGCTTCTGTACCTCCATCCTAAGGCTGTACTTTTACTTTTCTATGCTTGTGATTTGCGCCTCTGCAACTGCTAATGTTCTGCAAAGATGTCTTCTTGTATTTTTCTGTTTTTGTTGTAAGTTCTTTTTTAATTATCAATAGGCATATTCGTCAATATTTTGAATGCCTCTCATTGGTTACTTCTGCCGTGGGCTGCAAATTTATTCAACTGCAAATTTATTCAACTGCAAATTTATTCAATCAAATAAACATAAGGCATTATAATTAGGTGTAAGATTTTCATAAATTGACAACGTTCCAAACACGAGGGACTACCGTGCCATCCAATTCTTCCAGTTTGTAAGCTCCTCCAGATAGGACCTGGATAATTCGGAAGGGTCCCTGCCACGCGGCATCCAATTTCCCCTTGGACTTCCCTAAATCAGATCTTCTTAAGATCAGGTRTCCAACCRGGAARTGTCTTTTCACAACAGATCTGTCATACATGGCCTTTACTCGCCCTTTGATATGGCCATCCTTGTGGCAGCTCTGTCCCTTTTTTCTTCGACTAAATCCAGAGCGTCTTGCATCAAAGACTCATTCTGCTTCTCATCAAAGTTCTGAATTCGATGAGTCTCCATGCTAATCTCTGCAGGTATCACAGCGTTCATACCATAGACCAGGCTAAAAGGCATTTCCCCCGTGCTCTCCTTAAGGTTAGTTCTATAGGCCCATAAGACTGTGCTCAGCTCATCCACCCATTTACCCCCAGCTCTTTCCAAACGAGTTTTGATCCCCTGGACCAGTATGCGATTGGTGACCTCTACCTGTCCATTAGCTTGGGGATGGTAAACAGAGGTGAAGTGCTGATCGATTTTCATTTTCAAACACCATGCCCTGATTCTAGAGCCCATGAATTGTGTTCCATTATCTGAGACCAGCATTCTGGGGACGCCATACCTACATACCACGTTTTTCCAAAGGAATTTCATAACTACGTCTTCGGTGATTTTGGCCAGGGCCTCCGCTTCTACCCATTTACTGAAATAATCGATTGCTACTATCAAGAACTTCTTTTAAGCAGGGGCCATGGGAAAAGGACCGACCATATCTATTCCCCATTTGGCGAATGGGCAAGGGGAGCTCATTTTCATGAGCTCCTCGGCAGGCCTGTGTATTAGCGTTGAATTCTTCTGGCATTTCTCACATGCGCGCACGAAATTTTCCGCCTCTTCTCGTAGATGGGGCCAGAAATACCCTGCCCGTAAGATCTTACTTGACCGAGTTCTGGCACCCATGTGGTTACCACAACATCCCTCATGGATTTCTCTAAGGACCAGAGCTCCTTCCGTTCGGCTTAAACATCTTAGAAGAGGCTGACCAAATCCTCTTCTAAATAACTCTCCTTTAATCAGACAAAATCTAGCAGACCTGATTCGTACCTTTGCTGCTTCTTTTTTATCATTTGGCAAGACTCCCTATTCCAGGTATGTCTTTATGGGAGAGCGCCAATCATCTCTCTCCATAACTGAACCTACCTGCTCTGTCCCGAATTCTCCGCCCGCCTGTAGCAAGGTAATCACCTTCTCTTGACAATCTGAAGCCGAGCTGGCCACCTTTGCCAGGAAATCAGCCCGTCCATTTTCCTCTCTAGGAATCTGGAGAACTGTTAACTCTTTCATTCCCTAGACAGCTCTCTGAATTTGGCCAAATACCTCTGCATATGTTCCTCCCTTGTCTCGAATTCTCCGTTAATTTGTTTGCAAACAAGTTGAGAATCGACCTTGGCACATACGTAATCCGCGCCCAGGTCTTTCGCCATCTGAATACCTCTTAGAAGAGCTTCGTACTCAGCAGCATTATTAGAGAATGTTGTATTTAGCCGGATAGCAAATTCAGTAGACACGCCTTCTGGATCAATCAGAGTAATTCCAGCTCCACAGCCCTGATTACAGACAGAGCCATCCGTGAAGATTGTCCATTTCTTTAGTTCTTCAGGAAGGCCAGTCATTTCTTGCATGAAGTCAGCCAAGGCCTGAGCTTTAATTGTTATTCTGGTCTCAAAGCTGATATCAAATTCACTTAGCTCGATTATCCATCTGACCAGTCTTCCCGACGCCTCTGGCTTATCCATGACCGCTTTCAAAGGCAAATTCGTTCGTACAATTATACTATGTGAAAGGAAATACGGACGTAATTTCCGGGCCGTTCCTACGAGGGCCAGTACTGCCCTTTCTGCCTCTACATACCTTACTTTGGCATCATGCAAGACCTTGCTCCAGTAATAAACTGGTTTCTGCATCCTCCCCTCTTCTCGAAGTAAGACAGAACTGACTGCCTGTTGCCCCACTGATAAGTACAAAATGAGGGGTTCTCCTAGGACAGGCTTTGTTAGCAAGGTCATGCTAGCCAAATGCTCCTTCAATGCGCTAAATGCTTCCTCACACTCATCGTTTCACTGAAATCTTGCTTTCTTCCTCAGAGCTTGAAAGAATGGTAAACTCCTTTCTACAGACCTGGACACAAATCTACTTAACGCGTTAATACGCCCTGCTAAGCATTGCATTTCTTTCACATTCCTAGGCGCCCGCATGTCCATAATTGCTCTGACCTTCCCGGGATTTGCCTCGATACCCTTCTCCGTGACCATATAGCCCAGGAATTTGCCAGCTCTAACCCCGAATGCGCATTTCCTGGGATTAAGCTTCATCCTATACCATCGTAGAGTATCAAAGGTCTCCCGCAGGTCTTCCACATGCGACGTTGCTTTCAAGCTCTTAACCAGCATATCGTCCACGTAAACTTCCATGTTTCGCCCAAGTTGATTCTTAAACATCTTATCAACCAAACGCTGATAGGTGGCTCCTGCATTTTTCAAACCAAAAGGCATCACAACATAGCAATACGTCCCCTTTGGGGTAATAAAGCTGACCCGCTTCCAATCATCTCTGGCTAATCTAATCTGGTGATACCCTTGGGATGCATCCATCATACTTAAGAGCTCACATCCAGCAGTGGAGTCGACGAGCTGGTCAATTCTGGGTAAAGGATAGTGATCTTTCGGGCAAGCACGATTGAGATCTCTGAAATCGATACACATGCGCCAGTCCTCCTGAGTCTTGGGAACCAAGACAGCATTGGAAAGCCATTCAGGGAATTGTATTTCCTGGATGTGCTTAGCCTTTAACAGTTTTTCCACCCCAGCCTCTATGACAGCCTCCTTCTCAGGCCCAAAATTGCGTTTCTTCTGCTTTACTGGCTTTGCATCCGAGCTGATGTTGAGGTGGTGCTCTGCCACCTCTGGGTCGATCCCTACCAGATCTTCTGGGGACCAAGCAAACACATCCGCGCTGCTTCTCAACAGTGCAACTAGATCTGTCAAGGTTTCCGGACTGAGGGTTGTTCCTACTTGAAGGACCCGGCTCTCATCCCCTGGGATTACTTCGACCATCATCAGCCCTTCATCTCTATTAGACAGATCTGTTTTTGGAAGCTCTACTCTAGCCCTTTTGCTCTGTTTGTCTTCCTCCTCATTCCTCCTGATGCACTCTACGTAGGTCTGTCGTGAGGCATACTGGTCACCCCTGACCTCTCCCGTTCCATCTTCCACCGGAAACTTCATCTTCATATGAAAGACAGATATAACAGCCTGGAACTGGCTCAAGGATGGCCGACCCAACATGACATTATAAGAAGAAGGTGCATCCACCACCAAGAAACGCACCGTTCTTGTCACCCTATACGGCTCCTCTCCCAACGTCATGAGGAGCCTCACCGCTCCCAAGGGCTTCAGGTCTCCCCCTACAAAACCAACTAGAGAGGTGGTGACCTCTTCCAGCTCAACGTTTATTTTCAACTGTCTAAAGCAATCATAAAACAAAATGTCGGCAGAACTCCCAGTATCCACGAAAATTCTGCGGACATTATAATTAGCGATAGTTGCAGTTATAACCAGAGCATCCATGTGGGGGGCTAGAATACCATCGCCATCTTCTGACCCGAAACAGATGTTAGGGGTGGAGGTCATTTGTCCCACGTCACGTGATTTTCGAACTAGATCTCTTGCGGCTCTGACATAACTGTGTTGTGTCCGCTTGGAATGCTCCTCCAATTCTCCTCCGGTAATCATCTGGATTTCTCCGTGGATGACCTGGGTCTGATCAGATCTTCTTACCCCAGTTCGTACCCTATCCTGGCTGACCCTATTTGTCAGGGACAGATCATAGTTCTTGTTACCAGACCTGGCTTCCTCTCTCCTCATCCGAACATACTCCTTTAAATGTCTAGCCTGGACTAGCCTCTCCAATTCGTCCTTTAGATGGGTACACTGGTCAGTGTCGTGCCCATACTCATTGTGGAAGCGACAGAAACGATCTGATTTTTCCTTCATGGGCCTCTGCGAGTAGGTCTTTGGCCACTTCAGGTCTGGATGCTTCTCAATTGCCTGTAAGATTTCTCCCTGTGGGGTTGCTAAAGGAGTGTATTTATCAAAGCGAGGCCTCCCTCCAGACAGGTCTGGCCTAAGCTTTTTTACAGCTCCCCTTTCCTCGCGATCATACCTTTCTCTCTTCCTTTCTCCCTCATCCTTGATCTTCAAAGCTTCTTCCAGATGGATATATTTTTCCGCTCTCTCCAAGAGCTCCCCAAATTTTAGAGCTGGTTTCACCACCAGCGACTGAAAGAAATCCCCTCGTCTCAAACCTTGCGCTAGAGCATTCACCAACAGCTCTTCAGACGCAGAGGGCACCTCTAACTTAGCGGTTGTAAACCTGTTGATATAATCARGGAGGCTCTCATTCTCTTTCTGCTTCAAACTGAAAAGTTCAAGCGGCATTTTCTGATACTTTCTACAGCTCGTGAACTGGTGTAAAAAGGCTGAGCTGAACTCGTCGAAATTGCTGATAGACCTCGGCGGCAGCTGACTAAACCAGAGCTGCGCTGATTTAGTAAAAGTCATCGGGAAGACCCGACACATGACAGCGTCCGAAAATTGAAGAGGTGATAGAAAAATTGCAACAAGCCAACGATGCAAAAGAAATATCAAGATAAGAACATCTTGAAAGGAAGGAGGTGGATGATTGTTTTGGTGAATTCTTTTGGACCGGAGGCCCCTATTACACTAATTATATACTTATGTCTTTATCATTCTTGTTGTGCTTGAATGCTAGTGTATATTGTGATCTTTTTTTTTCTTTTTTTTCCAAATGATTTAGGTGTTCAAGTAGTATTTGAATAATCATGAGAGTTAGTGGTCTTTTAATTGGAATTTATAATGTTTATTCATGTTTTGTTTGCGATTATAGTGGTTCCTTATCGGTTGTCGTTGTTTGTATAACTGTAGAATCTTGTATATTATTTTGGAATGAAAAAAGGGGAAGCATGTTACCACATATACTATCACTTTTGGCTCAAAATATGTCACTTTTGTACTAAAAAATGTCACATTTACGTTATGTAAATGTGATACTTTTTAATGTAAAAGTGACACGTTTTAGTGCAACATTGACACTATTATATTTCAAATTAAATAATTGATTATAATATAATGTGTAAAAGTTATACACTTGAGTGAAAAGGTAACAATATTAAGAGGAAAAGTGGCACATTTTAGTGCAAAAGTAAAACATTATAATGCAAAAGCGGCCATGTTATATTTTATATTAAATGCATAATTATAATATAATGTGTGAGGTGACATCTTTAGTGAAATGTGACACTTTTGAGTGCAAAAGTGATATTATTATGTATGGAGTTAATGTGACATTATTTTAAGTTAAAAGTTTGAATATTAGTAAAAGTGACACTTCTTTTGCTAAAATATGACATTAATTAGTGTAAAAATGACGATAATAATTGATATAATGACACGATTAAATTTTAAATTAATTGCTCAATCATGAAATTATATGAAAAAGTGACACTTTTAATTGTAAAAGTGACAATATATTTGCATAAGGAAAAAAGAGTACTTGTAAAATGTACACACACGGAAAACAAATTTTAATAAAACACTTTAATAAACCAAATACAAGAAGTTAATATCAAGCAGGAAACTAAAATGGTGAAAGAAGAAAAAACCTGAGCAACCAAACTTTCTAAAAAGTGACACTTTTTTTTAGAAAAAGTTACAATTATTAGTACAAAAGTGACAGTATTTATACATATATAAAACACAATACTTGGATTTAAAAAGTTCACAAAAATTATGTATCCAGCCTCAACACGAAACATCATTCAACAATGAAAGAAACATGACCTTCACATACTGTAAAACACATTATTACCTTGCACTTCGTGATCAAAAATCAAATGCCACGCAATCAAAATGAGACCCGATTAGATTTAAATCTTGAACTACCTTTCGAAGAGATTAAATGAAATATAAAACCCAATTTCTCATAATAAAATCTGTTTGATAGAGAAAACAACAATCCAATCGCCAAGCCAAAAATCAAAATGCTCAACTCGAACCTGTCCCCGTCGCAGGCCAGACTAGCTAGCATTGACATACTCATATGGTGTGAGAGACAACACATTGCTCATTGTAATTGATCGGACATGATTTCCTCTTACCAACTTGGTAAATTTGTAAATCGTCCCTCAATTTGAGATGCACATCGTTTGATACCTTATCGTAGCATTTGACTTCATCGAAAAGGCAAGCGAGATATTGCTATAATCTATAAATGCCGCCACTGACTACTTTTCCACTGTCATCCTTCTTTCTGTAGTCGTGGCAAACGCCGTGCTCCCAGACGGGGTCTACGTATCCACAAGATTAAATCATCGATGTTGACATATCATCAAACCATTCCTCTATGAAATAATATGACCAAAGACAATACACATTTTAGATAGTGATCAAATGGACAAGAAAAAGCATGGGATGTAGGTACAATATAGTTTGGGATGTAGATAAGCAGATTTCTTAGAAGCACAAAATAACTTATCAGCTAGATTTTAGCAATCAAACACATATATAACTTTACATTTCATAAACTACATTATAAACCAACATTGTGATGAAACATAGATCTCACAGTAATAAAGGAGAAATGTAAAGAAAACACCAATAAAGAACTATCAATACCGGAAATCATCACAAATTGACTTGGGTCAGACATTGGAACAATCTGGTGCCGACAGCTCCATATGACGGTGAGAATCTTAGAATCTCATGTAAATTATTTCTTATGCTAATCGAACACCGCAAGTACAAAATTTCATTGAACAATCCGTCATATCATCCCCTGACAACCTCTTGTGGCTCATCTTTTGCATCAATCCAATTGGAACGAATAGACTTTTCGAGATGAATTTATTCTCGAACATATTGTTGAGCAATCCGAAGACTAAGGCAACTAAAACTTTGAAAATATAGGAAGAAATAAGGATACGTCGACACCCAAAATGACAACAGGCTTTGGTCTCGCCAAACTCCGATCGAGAAGAAAGAATGGGGAGAGCACTTTAAAAATGGGAAAAGATAGAAGAAAAAAGGGCTGATTATTTGTAGTTGGTGGGGGTGTTAATGCGGCGGAGGCTGCACTGATAATTAGAAGAGTTGCGCGGCGTTAGGATTGGAGATATTTGGTGCAATTATTTTGCAGGCGGAGAAAGGACGAAGAAGAAGGGTATCACATTTGTTGGGAAATTTATTTATGGAAATTTCCTTATTTTGTTATTTGCCTTTCTTGGGCTCAAGATATATTAGGGAACTAGAATTATGACTCTAGATTTATTTCCTAAATTGTGTCTAGAATTTTAGTTGGTTTCCTAGATTGTGTTTAGAACTAGTTTTCTTGTTTACCAAGAATAGGACTCTTGTGTATTTGAGAAAAGAGGAGTCCAAGAGAATATCACGTCCTTTAAAGATTTTCACACGGCTTTCATGACACGAACGAGAACGCAGCAAGACGATGCAAGACGAGAAGAACACGAGCAAGTAAAAGACTTGAGGCAACGATCCAAATCAAGGAGATCTTCGAAGTTGCGTAACCAATGGAGAAGATCATCACAAGCTTTGACACAAGACTTGAATCCAGGATCTTAATCACGGAGATCTTTGGAGTTGTGTAACCAACAAAGAAGATCATTATACCGAGGCGACAAGTATTTTAGTATCAAGTGTTGATACTAGTGTTTTTCATATATTACTTTATATTTTTGTATTTATCTTGAACAAAGAAAAGTAATATAGTTTTCGTGTTTGTATACCCAAGTTCCTAAGTATTTTTACTTACGAACGGAATTTAAATTGCTGTGTTCAAACTATTTTTTATATTTATTCCGCTGCACATTTTTAACTTTGTGTGATGTTAGTTTCGATGTTGTTAACATCGTTCTTAACATTTGTTTTCTAAAACTGCTGTTTATTACTCTGAAACTGTTTGATATTAGTTTCGGTGATTTTAACACCAAAAGTAACAACATATTACTGATACTTATTTCAAAACCATAGGTCCTACGAATTTACAATTGGCATTTAGAGCGGGTTACTTGACGTACTAAGTTTACTAATCCTTATTTTGTAGGACGCTATGAATGCCGAGGTTGATGAATCTCTTGACGAATACGAGAAGTTGAGTATTGAGCATAAACAATTGTTTGTTAGTTGGGGAAAACAAGTACTCAAATTCAGGGATCTTATGATCGAGGTGGACAAACTGACTCAGGAAAAGGACGAACAACTGAATATAATTATCCGTTTGGAATCGTCACTCACCAAAAAGGATGTTGAGCTAGCACGAGTGAATGCTGAATTGAAGAAGGTTCAAGAAACCCTCACAAACTTCAACAAGGGCAAGGCAAAGATTGATGAAATTCTGGATACGATGTTCCCAAAACCCTCAAGACACGGGATCGATTACAAGCCTAATCAGCAAACGTCAGAATCAAACCCAAAATAGAAGTCGACCAAACGCCACCAGAGGAGAAGAAGACAATACGTGTGCCATAACTGTGGTGAACTAGGTCACATACGACCATACTGCTGGAAGCTTGTTGGCAAGCAAACTCATCTTAAAAGGTCGAAGCTGACGGCTAAGTTCCGTGATGATTTACGTTTTCCTAACACCAAAACCAACACTAGGTTCAAACAGGTGTGGGTCAAAAAGAATGAGATCAAATGCAATATGATCTATAAATCCCTGAAATCCCACGTTCCCGGAGCCCGGTACTTCGATAGTGGTTGCTCCAAGCACAAGATCGGCTCTGAAGATCTACTTTCCAATATCGTCAAATTTCAAGGAGGAAAGGTGAAATATGGTGGAGGTGAAAATGGCAAAGGAGCTCTTCATGTCCCTGGTATTGCAAAACTCGAGAACGTGTTACTTGTTGAAGGCTTAACTGTGAATTTGATAAGCATTAGCTAACTGTGCGATGGTGGTCTCAATGTCAAGTTTAATCATGAAAAGTGCGAAGTTTATGACGAGGGCAATGCATGTATCCTTACTGGTCAGAGGACCTCCGACAATTGCTGCCAAATCAATGGTGATATTTTCTGCAAGCTATCTCAGTTGAGTGATGCCGAGGTGTGGCATCAAAAGCTCGGGCATGTCAATGCAGGTGGTGACGGTACTGATGACATGACACCAGACTTGACACCAACTCAGGCTGATCCAGAATCAGATTCAGATGAGACGTTTGCCTCAGTTGCTCGTATTGAGTCGATGGTGAGTGAGTTTATTACGAGAATGTCTGACACATTCGAGATGAGTATGGAAGGTAACCTCTCTTACTTTCTTTGTTTGCAAATTAAACAGTTGGATGACGGTATTTTTCTCTCTTAGTCCAAATATGCTAAGAATCTGGTTAAGAAATTTGGGTTGGAAAATGATAGGTATAAGAAAACACCGTTAGGAAAAACCATAAAATTGTCTAGAGATGATGTTGGTATTAGTGTTGATAACACATTGTATAGGAGCATGATAGAGGACTACGGTCTACCTAGTAGAATTTTGACTATGCTCTATGATAATTCAAATGCCATTAATATCTCAAAAAGTCCGGTCCAACACTCTCGAATCAAACACATTGACATAAGGTACCACTTTATTTCGAGACTTGGTTGAGAGGAATATTGTTAGTCTTGAGCATATAGGAATAGACAATCAGCTTGTTGACATCTTCACAAAGGCATTAGATTTAGAGATCTCGATATGCGCATTGTTTAAGTCGATGTTGGTTTTGATGTTATGACACCAAAACTGTCATCAGTTATAACATCTATATATTTATGCACGCATTTTTATTTTCTTTTTCAGATTTGAATGCATTGAGTCTGATTAAAGTGCAGAAAAATCATGTGTTGTAATAAAATGGTGACAAAAAGACTAACCTCTTCAATTAGGTGATTGTGAAACTTTCCTGCAGAAACTGGTTTTCTCCCATGTCCAAAAACAAGGGGTGTTATAAGCAATTGCCAAAGATATAATATTTCTCTTTAAATCATCGAAAAGATGAAGAAAATCTGGATTAAAAAAAGATCCAATCTTTAATTTTCACCCACTTGAGTGATTTTGACGTAGTCATTAACTTGGGTTAAGGGGTCTGTTTTCATTGACTTTACTAAAAGCAATGTTGGTTATAATGTCATAACATAAAAGGCAACACTGATCATGTCACCTAAATCAATTGCTGAATATTTTTTTATCTTTATAGTTCATGATTTTTAGGCATCAATTAGGACATTCATACTTTGAGAAGATGTCTTGTATTGCTTTGCGTTCTGTTGCTTGTGCTTGTGTCTTTCTTGAATTCTCTTGATCATGTTTTGAATCTTTCTAACCAAGTGTTTTAGTGGCATTATAATCGAAGGATTAGACAGGTAATAAGGGGTTGATTTGGTGAGTGAAAAATTACTTTGCAAAGGTTTTGTTCAACTATGGTGATTGTTTTTGAAAATCTAGCTCTATCTCGATTTTATTTGTAAATAGAGTTTTGTGATTTTAATTTCAAAAAGGAGATAATGGTTTAATTAAGTCTTGAGATTGTGTGCCTTATTTGAGAAGGAGTGGACTTGTTTTTTTAAGATAAAATTTGGGTCTAAAAAGAAGTAGTAGGAATAGTGGGGGGTTATTTATTCACTTTATCTTTTTCATCCCCTTCCTCTTTTTTCTACTGCGTACGAGTTTTTAATATTGGAAAAGTTAGGATTTTTACATTTCATTCTCCAAACTTTACTGCCTACGGCACTCGATTTTGTGTTTGTGGTTGCTTCCAATTCTCTTGCAGGATATCGAACTCTCCATCACTCAGTAAAGCCACGGTTATCCAAGTCAACTACTACTCGCCGGAAATAGACAGTGCGTATGGATGATAAGAAAAATCCACCTAAAGGTGATTGAAGTGCCTCTGTTCTCCCGTTCCAGTCCAAGAAGAAAAGTTCAAAAGCTCCCCAGAAAGTCGATGTTGGTTCTGGTGTTTCGTCATCAAACCTGACATCACTTACAGCTGCTCCGATTTCATCTTCTAGCTCCAATTCTGATGACTCTGATGAAGTTGCGTATCAAGACGTCGAGATTGAAGACATGGAACCAGTCTCCATGAAATCTTTGACTACTGAAGTTGACAAGCTATTTTCGGAATATGCTTCTCGTGTTGGTTCTGGTGATGGTAAAGACCAGTTCTAACACCGTTCAATTTTCTGCTCCAGATTGACCAGATGAAGGCTCAAAATGGCATAATTGTCGGCGCTTCGAGACTCGTTTGTTTAGGCTCTTTTTCTTTCAGAACAAAAAAGGGGGAGAAGATGTAGAAGATGATGCTGAGATTGTGGTTCGTTTTTGTTTGTTTTAAACAATGGTTACGTGTTAAGGGGGAGTTTTAATTTAGGGGGAGTCTTTGAACATATTGGTACGTCTTGGGTATTTTGTTCCTAAAGGCAAAAGGGGGGGATTGTTGGGAAATTTATTTATGGGAATTTCCTTATTTTGTTATTTGACTTTCTTGGGCTCAAAATATATTAGGGAACTAGAATTATGACTCTAGATTTGTTTCATAGTTTGTGTATAGGATTTTATTTAATTTTCTAAATTATGTTTAGGAATAGTTTTCTTGTTTACCAAGAATAGTACTCTTGTCTATTTAAGACAAGAGGAGTCCAAGAGAAGATCACGTTCCTTACAGACTTTCACACGGCTTTCATGACACAGACGACAACGCAGCAAGATGACGCAAGACGAGAAGAACACGAGCAAGTAAAAGACTTGAGGAAACGATCCAAATCAAGGAGATTTTCGAAGTTGCATAACCAACGGAGAAACTCATCACAAGCTTTGCCACAAGACTTGAAAACGATCTTAATCACGGAGATTTTTGGAGTTGCGTAACCAACAAAGAAGATCATCATATCGAGGCGACAAGTATTTTAGTATCAAGTGTTGATACTAGTGTTTTTCATATATTACTTTATATTTTTGTATTGATCTTGAACAAAGAAAAGTAATATAGTTTTCGAGTTTGTATACCCAAGTTCGTAAGTATTTTTACTTACAAACGGAATTTAAATTGTTGTGTTCAAACTATTTTTCATATTTATTTCGCTGCACGTTTTTAACTTTGTGTGATGTTAGTTTCGATGTTGTTAACATCTTTCTTAACATCTATTTTCTAAAATTGCTATTTATTACTCTGAAACTATTTCATATTAGTTTCGATGATTGTAACACCGAAAGTAACATCATATTACTGATATTTATTTCAAAACCATAAGTCCTATTTAATTACAACGTTATTATCATTATTGTTTTATATTGGATCCGTTTAGTTTGGTAGGGTAGGATTATTGGCACGGGTTAGGAGGCCCGTCATACAGTAGAGAACTTATGTGACCGTCAAGTGTTTTCCTTATAAAAAAGTAATTTTCTTTTTCAAATGGAAAACTCTTGAAAATAGTTACTTGTTAAAAGCCGAGAATTTAATTTTATGTGGTATGACACTTCAATAAATTAATGGAGTTACTTTAGTTTTTCTAACTCACAATATGTACGTAACTAATAATCAGGCCAATAATCAAACCAAAAGACCTAAGACTCTTGTAAATATATATTAACAAACTATCAGAGAAATTATAAACAAATAAATGTATCACTTAAACAATCCACCAACTCTCCTTGCCCCCAATTTCTTGTTTTCCATTGCCATTCTCAATAGTATCACTTAAACAATCCACCAACTCTCCTTGCCCCCAATTTCTTGTTTTCCATTGCCATCCTCAAAGATTGAGAAATGCGAACCCATTTGTATCAAAAGCAGTCACAATTGAAAAAATGTTTATTAATCAATCATTTTAATTCTAAGATTTGAAAACAAAATGATTAAAGAATTAAACCTTTTTCTCGGGTCCGGGCTCGGGCTTCGACCCTTGATTCCCGGATGATTCTTGCTCAACTTCTCCCTCGTGGTTCTTCGCCATCATCCTCTATTGCCGGAAAAGGCAGCACTGGACATTTTGGGTTGACAGAGGCACGATCGGAGCCCCGGAGGAAAAAGGGCCAAAATTGAGATCCCGGGATGTCGCCGGCAATATATTCTGGCGATGCGGATGATGACAACGTCAAGCATTGCCACGGCGGATCGAGTGGATACTCGTCGGATATGGGGATTGGGTTGGGTTGAGATGGATCACATGAGAAAGAATCCGTGTGACCGTCATATTGGAGACTTACTCTTTTTATAAAAGAAGGCTAATAATTGATTATACATGTTTCAATTTTTGGCATCTTGTGTTGGTGAACCCACTTGGAGAGGTGATAGAGAAATTGCAACAAGCCAACATGCAAAAGAAATATCAAGACAGGAACATCTTAGAAGGAAGGATGTGGATGATTGTTTTGATGAATTTTGTTGGAGCGGACGCCCCTATTACACTAATTATATACTTATGTCTTTATCATTCTGGTTGTGCATGAATGCTAGTGTATATTATGATCTTGAATTTTTTTTGTTTTGTTTTTTGATTTCTTTTTTTTTTTTCAAATGATTTAGGTGTTCAAGTATAATTTGAATAATCATGAGAGTGAGTGGCCTTTTAATTGGAATTTATAATGTTTATCCATGTTTCATATTGCGATTATTGTGGTTCCTTATCGATTATCATTGTTTGTATACATGTAGAATTTAGTATTTTGTTTTGGAATGAAAAAATGACAAGCATGTTAGCACATATATTATCACTTTTGGCTCAAAATATGTCACTTTTGTACTAAAAAGTGTCACATTTACGTTAAGTAAAATCTGACACTTTTTAGTGTAAAAGTGACACATTTTAGTTCAACATTGACACTATTATATTTCAAATTAAATAATTGATTATAATATAATATGTAAAAGTTATACATTTGAGTGAAAATATAACAATATTAAGAGGAAAAGTGGCACATTTTAATGCAAAAGCGACCGTGTTATAATTTATATTAAATGCTTAATTATAATATATTGTGAAGTGACACCTTTTAGTAAAAGTGACACTTTTTGAGTGCAAAAGTGATATTATTATATATGAAGTTAATGTGACATTATTTTAAGTTAAATGTTTGAATATTAGTAAAAGTGACACTTTTTAAGCGAAAATATGACATTAATTAGTGTAAAAATAACGATATTAATTGAAATAATGACGCGATTAAATTTTAAATTAAGTTTTCAATCATACAATTATATGAAAACATGACACTTTTGGATCCAAAATGACACTTCTAATTGTAAAAGTGATAATATATTTGCATAAGGGAAAAAGAGTACTTGTAAAATGTACACACACGAAAAACAAATTTTAAAAGAACACTTTAATAAACCAAATACAAGAAATTAATATCAAGTATGAACTAAAATTGTGAAAAAAGAAAAAATATAAACAACCAAACTTTCTAAAAAAGTGACACTTTTTTTAGAAAAGTTACACTTATTAGTACAAAAATGACAGTATTTCTGCATATATAAAACACAATACTTGAATTTAGAAAGTTCACAAAAATCATGTTTCCAACTTCAACACGAAACATCATTCAACAGTGAAAGAAACATGCGGACCTTCACATACTGTAAAACACATTATTACCTTGCACTTCGTGATCGAACATCAAATGCCGCGTAATCAAAATGAGACCTAACCAGATACAATCTTGAACTGCCTTTCGAATGACGTAAATGAAATATAAAACCCAATTTCTCATAGTAAAATTTGTTTGATAAATATAACAACTATCCAAATTGCCAACCCAAAAATCAAAGTGCTCAACCCGAGCCTGTCCCGTCGCAGGCCCAGACTGGCCAGCATTGACGTACTCATATGGTGCGAGAGACAACACATTGCTCGTCGTAATTGATTGGCCATGATTTCCTCTTACCAACTTGGTAAATTTGTAAATTGTCCCTCATTTTGAGACGCACATCGTCTGATACCTTATCGTAGCAGTTGACTTCATCGAAAAGGCGAGCGAGATGTTGCTATAATCTATAAATGCCGCCTTTGATTAGTTTTTCACTGTCATCCTTCTTCCTGTCGTCCTGGCCAACGCCGTGGTCCCAGACGGGGTCTACGTATCCACAAGATTAAATCATCGATGTTGACATATCATCAAACCATTCATTTAAGAAGAAGAAGAAGAAGGGGATCACGTTATTATTATTTTTGTTTTATATTGGATCCGTTTGTCGGGTTAATAGGGCCGTCATACAGTAGTGAAACCGTGCGACCGTCACATTTATTATAAGAAATATTCTAATGACATATGGGAATTTAGACAACAAAATCGGCAAGATATTATGATTTCATACATAACAACTCAGTATTATATCACTAAAATAAAACCATCATACTAATTCACTCTGTATGATACAAATAATCTGAATTATAGACAAAACAAATTAAGATGATTAAATGAGGAAGAAAGTTTCAATTTGACACTAAAGACAATGTTCCCAAAAACAAAAGTGGTTTCAAATAGAAAGTTTTATGATTCAAGACGAAGCAGTCATGTGAAGTGCGACTAGCGATGCGTAGACACCATCTTTGATATTGATCAGATGATTATGCTTTCCTTTCTCAACAATGGCTCCGTTTTTCACGACGGCGATAAGATCCGCCGCCTTGATAGTCGACAACCTGTGGGCCACCACCACCGTAGTCCGGTTCACCATGATCCTGTCGAGCGCGTCCTGCACTATCCTCTCCGACTCGGCATCCAGCGCGCTGGTCGCCTCATCCAGCAGCAGTATCTTCGGGCTCTTAATGATGGCCCGGGCAATGGCCACCCGCTGCTTCTGCCCGCCCGACAGCTGGACCCCACGCTCCCCCACCATCGTATCGTATCCCTGTCCCAACCCGCTTACGAACTGGTGCGCGTTCGCCTGCTCGGCCGCGGCTATGATCTCCGCCTCGCTGGCGTCCCCATCTTTCCCGTAGGCAATGTTGGCCCGGATCGTGTCGTTGAACAGGACCGGCTCTTGGCTCACCAGTCCCATCTGCTGCCTCAGCCATTTCAGTTGGAATCTTCGTATCTCGATCCCGTCGAGTGTTATCTCCCCCGAATCGGGATCGTAGAATCTTTGCAACAATTGTACCACCGTCGATTTCCCGCTCCCGCTCTCCCCAACCAAAGCAATTGTCTGAAAATATTTACACATAAAAAATGTCAACATTAATTAAATTAAATAAATAAATATATTTTTTTTAATTTGAAATTATTCATATTTCACCTTGCCGCTGCGTATCGTCAAGTTGAGGTCCCTAAATATCTGAACATCAGGCCTAGTCGGATACTTGAAGCTCACGTGCCTCAGTTCGATTTCCCCCTTCACGCTTTCCAGCTTCATCCCCGACTCGTCGCTCGAATCAATCTTCGATTTCCTGTCAAGAATCGAGAATATAGAAGCGGCTGCGTTGTTAGCTTTGCTCGAATCCGGAGCCAACGTGCTCGATTGGGAAATTGCTACCGCTGCCATCGTTAGAGCAAAGAAAACCTGCAACAACATAATTCATCATTTCATTTTTCTAAACATAACTCACTCTATGAACTACATACATGACGATAAATTATCAACTTACCCGAAACACATCATCGAACGTGATCTTGCCATCCTCAACAAGCCGGGCCCCCGCGTAAAAGCTCGTCGCATAAACCAAAAACAACAACGCGAAGGACAAACCAAATCCCACACCGCTAATCAAGCCTTGACGAACCCCGTTTTTCCTGGGGCCCTCGCACCTCTCTATGTACATTCCCATCACCTTCTCCTCGGCACAGAAGGAGGCCACCGTCCTTATACTCCCAACCGCATCGTTCGCAACTTGACTCGCTTCCTCGTACATCGCCTTGGCATCCGCACTGAAACCTTTCATGAACTTGACCTGCGCAACCCCACTCAACCCTATCAGCGGTATCATGACAAGCACAATAAGCGCCAGCTGCCAGCTGGCCTCGAAGGCAATGCCCAGCCCAACAACTAGCGACGACAAATCCTGAACTGTCTGCCCGAGCGCATCGCCAACCAGCGCGCGCACGCTAGCCGCATCGGCCGACAGCCTTGCCCCGATCACGCCACTCGAGTGCTCGGGCTCGTCGAACCAACCGACCTCCATGCTGACCACCTTCGCGAAGCACATTCGCCGGATCCTCCGGATCAGCTTATTCCCGGCCAACCCGAAAAGATACGTCCTCGCCGGGTACGTGGCTAGCGATATGGCCCCGAGGAGGACGAACATCAAAGCCCAGAACCTTGTGTCCCGCCGCAGGATGCGCGGCGTCTCGTAAAAGGACTTGATCACGCTCGATATCAGTATACCGAAGACAGGCATTATCGCACCGTTGACGATGGCGAATATAGCCCCGGCTATGACGATCGGCAGCTCGGGCTTGTTTAAGTAGGCGAGGCGACGGGTCGAGACCTTGGGGGGCTTTTCGGACGTTTCGTATCCGTTTTCCAACGCAGAGTCGGTGCGGTTGAGCGTGGTCGGAAGGCCGAATGATACCGAGAACGAGTGTCTGCGGCTGCTGCCGCTACGCCCGATTTCGGCGGACCCACCGCTGACAGAGCGCTTGAACGACATTCTTCGGCTCGACATGCGACCCGAACCCATGGATAGGTCCAATTTTTCCTTGTCATCGGCGTTTTCCGAATTTTTATTCATTTCTTGTAAGCGTATGAGCTGAGAGTAGGCGCCTTCGGGGTCTTGGAGAAGCTGGTCGTGCGTGCCTTTCTCGACCATCTTTCCTTGATGAATGACGGCTATCATATTGGCGTTCCTAACTGTGGTCAGACGATGTGCGACGATGACGGTTGTCCGATTAACCATAATCCTGTCTAGAGCCTCCTGCACGACCCTCTCGGATTCTGCGTCTAGTGCGCTRGTGGCCTCGTCCAAGAGTAAGATCCTTGGATCTTTTAAAATTGCTCTGGCGATAGCAATTCTCTGTTTCTGTCCGCCGGAAAGCTGAGTTCCGTGTTCGCCAACCTTGGTATCCAGTCCCTGTACGTAAAAAACTTGTTCGCATTAAAACCCGATAAATCAATTATTTATTTATATATTTTCAATTAAATAATAAAAGTAGAAAGCAAGCAAGCAAACCAACCTGGGGCAATTTGTCAATAAATTTAGCAGCATTTGCTAATTCAGCTGCTACTCTAATTTCTTCAAAAGTAGCATTATCTTTTCCGTATGCGATATTATCCTTAATGCTGGTTGTGAAAAGCACGGGTTCTTGGCTGACGAGCCCGATCTTGGACCTAATCCACTTCAGCTGGAACTCCTTGAGATTAATCCCATCAATCAACACCTCACCTTCACTCGGATCATAAAATCTCTCTATCAAACTTATGACTGTCGATTTCCCGCTACCGCTCTGGCCCACCAAAGCCGCCGTTGTGCCGCTAGGGATGAACAGGGAGAACCCACTGAATATCTGCTCGTCAGGCCGGGCCGGGTAGCTGAAACAGACATCTCTCAATTGTATGTCCCCGCGAATGTCCTCGAGTACTTTCCCCCTCGTGTCGTACGCATCTATTTCAGGCTTTCTCTTTATAGTCTCGAACATCTTGTAGGCCGCCGCTTGGCCCGCCGCGAACGCTGTCATGCACGGTGATGCCTGTCCCAGTGACCTATTATAGAAAGTTTCATCGTCAGCATATATTATATTTTATTAAACAAATACACAAAGAGTTGCACTCACATGGAACCGGTTAGCACGGCAACAATCACATTGAGCACATCGCCGCCGGTGTAACCTCTCTCCAGTATCATTTTCCCGCCAAACCAAATCGCCAAAGCGTAACTACCAAATATGATGAACATGACAGACCCGAAACCTAAACCGCTGGCCCACCCTTCATGTATGCCTGATTTGTAAGCCTTCGCGAGGGACCTCTCATAGGCTTCCACAGCTTGCTTTTCACCGGTGAACGAGGCGACCTGGATTAGATATTAGATATATATGAATTAATAATTAATAAATTTAATACTAAATAGTGAAGGAAGGAACATATATATATATGTATGCGCGCGTACGGTTCGAATGGAGCCGATTGTCTGTTCGACCACAACCGCAGCCTTAGCGTACGCGTTTTGGCCTTGAGACGCCATCTTGGAGAAGGCAACGGACATTAGAGCGCCGGATATCACGAGCATTGGAATCGATGTTAGCATGACGAGCGTAAGTAGCCATCCTTTAAGAAACGCAATCACAAACCCTCCCAAAAACGTTGCTAACAACTGTATAAACTTCCCGACCTGCAGCGAAATTAATTAGTTAATTAACTTTTAAATCTTTAGCGAATCGATGAATGATGATAATTAGCTAAATAAACAAGTACACAGTAATAATTACCTTTTCGCCCATGGCATCTTGAATGAGTACAGTGTCGCCGGACATTCGCCCAACGACTTCGCCGGTATTTGTTTCCTTATCAAAGAAGGCAACGTCCTGTCGTAAGATTGTTCTCAAATAAAGGCTTCTAATCCGCGCAGCTTGCCTTTCCCCGGTGATCATCCAACAAGCCAGCTCTGTTTTTTTTGTTTTTGTTTTTTTAATTACATCAAAAGTAATTTGATTCATGATCAGCACCAATTATAAGTCAAAAAACACAATTAATAATTAATATATATATTCGTGTACTTACGGAGAAATGCGGCCACACCACATCCAATAGCCAAATACACAAACTTCAGTGCTACCTATATACAACAAAACAAACAGAACATATATATGATAAAATAAATACAGCATATAAATATATTTCAGCAGATAAAATACAAATACAAAATATTACCGACCCTTGAAACAACGGCAACGACGCCGTGTCTTTGATTATCGCCGAAAGAATCGATCAGTTGGCCGAAAAGTATGGTCATTAGGGGAAGGGATACGCCGTTGCCTATGGCGCCGATGGTGCCGATAATCATCAATAGTTTGTCTTTCGAATCGGCAAAGGCGAAGAGCTTATAGAAGGGCACTGCATTTGTACTCTCCTCCTCCTCCTTTTGGTTTGTACTATTATTATTACTATTATTATTATTGTTGTTGTCTGTTGACATTGTAACAAGCTCTGGCCGGGGCACTACACCAGTTTTGTTTTGCAGCTCCAATTATTTATTAATTAATTAATTCTTCGAAGCTCTCTGGAAAAAAAATGAAATTTCACAAGAAGAAAAATTAGTTGATGCAAAAAAAAAAAAATTGTCCGGGACATATGAAGACAGCAGCTCAAGAACAAACTAGATATTTAGATCAGATGCTTATTTGGCCGGGGGGAAAAAAAAAGAAAAAGAAAAATTGGCCTGAGATCAAACCAAGAACTCAAGGCTTTAATTCCATGGAGAAAATAAAAAAGAGAGCTAATTAATTAGCTGCTACTGATTGTTTAAACAAAACCCAGAATCAAGATTGCAACAGATTATATATGTAAGAAAAAATGATCACCTGCTCTGTTTTGCTCTGTTTTGCTCTGCTTTTGAATATAAAATATTATTTAAAGGTGGTGGTGTGGTGGTGGATACACGGTGGATCTAAAGCTACTGCCAACTGCACAACAACAACAATTACAGCATCAGACAGCAAAAAAGTCAGCTGAAAAACTAATTACATACTTATATGATTAGAGTAATATTCTTCAAATGTTATATGTATTTATATATATATATATATATAGGGGCCGGCCCGGCCGGGCTGGGAGGGTAGGGTCCATATTAGGATCCTTCTTCTCCAGTTCCAAGTTGGTGGTCACCTTTCCCTGTTGCTTGGTGAGCAAGTATTATAATATTAACAAAATTTAAAAAAAAAAAAAAAAAGAAAGAAAGAAAATCCCAAGACCCAATTTGGTCAAACATGTGGAGTTTCAGAAATAATATTTGTTTTATATTATATAATATAAAAAAGAAAATTAACCATCAATTCCTGTGCCATTTTCAAACTCTTACTTACTGTGTAATTGTCTTTTAAAATAGAACAATAAATTTAATACGACCATTTTTCTCGTTTCTAATTCTTGCACACAATCATAAAACTACAGCTACTTTGAGATTGAAGGAGCATTATTTTAACTAGCTTAATTTTTATCAACTTAATTTATGTTTGAGTTTAGTGTGTGTATGGATGATTACTAGTAATATTATAATAATATATACGTGTCTTGATGTTTGGTAAAATTTGTTGAAGAATTTAAATAAAAAGAAAAGGCAAAATGACTAATGAATGTGGGAGGAGTGGTGGGCCACACCCCGCCATAATATATTAAATTAGAAATATTTCATTCATCAACCCACTATCTTTGGATTCTTGCGATTTGCATTGGGTTTCTCGTCCACACTTTCCTTGTTAGCTTATTTACTAGAATTACCCTAAACTTTAGCTTAATTACAAATAAACTTAATTACTTCTTGTCCACAAAAGATAGTGTACAAAAAGATATGGAGGGTAAGATAACATAACGAATGTAATTAAAATTGTAATAAATAAAGTAAAATTAAATAGGGAGATAGTATACCGTAGATCCAGGTGCACGTCGCAAGATGCACCCTGTAATTTGATTTATCATCGTATATAATTGATATATATCATCACATATATTTGGTACATATCATCACATATATACATATCATCACAAATAATTGAAATTGTAAATCTAAGATTTAAAATCCTAAAATTAAAAAATTAAACCCTAAGAATGTAAAACTAATCCCTAAAATGAAAAACCAAATTCTGAAATTGAATATTAAACTCTAATTCCTAAATTTCTATCATATATAACTGGTAGGATGATATATTTTTGTCGGGACCCTAAAATGAAAAATTAAATTAAAAAAATAAAATACTAAACCTTAAAATGAAATATTAAACCTTAAAAATGGAAAACTAAACCATAAAATATAAAAGTAAGCCCCAAAATGGAAAGTAAACCATAAACTCTAAATTTTTATCACATATCATCACGTATAAATACTATATATCATCACGTATAACTGTCATATATCATCACATATAAAGTGCACCTAATAAATTGTCTTGAATAGGAGTTTTTTTTTTTTTTTTTCTATTTTTAAAAGAATAACATACTCGTGGGCAGAAAAAAATAAAAAAAATATGCATATCTATGGTGAACAAAGTGAGTATCTTTCTCTAAAAGGTATTTGTAATTTTATTAGATATAAGTGATTTTTATTGTAATTCTTACTCAACGAAACCTCGGATGTAATTTTTGTAATTTTATATTCCCCCATTTTATATTATCGTGCAAAAATTATATGACATGCAAGTTTGAACCATACTATATACTTTATATAAGACATTGCATGTGTATAAACAAATATTTATCAGTTTATATATAATGTTAGTTTGGTTATACTAAAATATTTACTCAATTCAAATAAAAGAAATCTGTTTCTACACAATAATTTATTATAAAAAAATATTGTGCAAAATATTTTGTAGCTTACATAGATTCAAGCCCAAGAACCTGTAAAAGTATTCTCATCTCATTTTATCAATCCCAACTTGAAATCTTTTTGTACCAGTTGAATTTATATTTCCAGAGAGAATCATACCTACTTTTTATTTTTCTAATAAAGCTTAAAGTTTACTTTATTACTTTTATCATTATTTTTATTATTTCATATTTTTAATTATTTTAAATAAAAAAGATATTATCATCATTTGATAATTATAATTATAAAATGAGATTTAGAAAATAAATCCTAAAAGTCAATTTCAAACTCTTACTTACTGCTGTAATTGTCTTTTAAATAGAACAATGACTCAGTAAATTTAATACGACCATTTTTCTCATTTCTAATTCTTGTACACAATCATAAAACTACAGAGATTGAAGGAGCATTATTTCAACTAGCTTAATTTTTATCTGACTTAATTTATGTCCGAGTTTAGTTTATGTATGAATGACTACTAGTAGTATTATAATAAACAGAAAAGGCAAAATGAATATCAAATCTGGGAGGAGTGGTGGGCCACACCCCACCATAATATTCTCAATTCTCATTATTATAAATTTAGAAATACTTCATCAACCCACTATCTTTGGATAATTGGATTCTTATGATTTGCATTGGGTTCACGTCTACACTTTCCTTGTTAGCTTATTTACTTAAATTACCATACACTTTAGCTTAATTACAAATAAATTCAATTATCTTTTAATACTACAATAAATATATATTAATTTGGTTATAAATAAAAAAAATTAACTCAATTCAAATATAAAAACACGTATCAGTTTTTACGTAAGAACTCGTCATTTTAAATATTAATATTAATAATTTCGATATACATATTTATCAATACAATACAATACAATACAAATTATTTAATTTATAATTTAAAATTTTATGAGAGTGATAATTTACGATTTGAACAAAAACCCATATTCTGGCTTTGACTTGTAGCCCGTGGGCATACATATACGTGGGTCTGTTGAAGAGTTCTAGCAAGCAAAACCAAATTCCATGTGTGTTAACTGTAATGTATCAACTTTTCCCCTCTTCTAAAGTCAACGAGTGGGTTTGGCATGTGAACGCTCTATCTACCATTCACCATAAATTAGTGTGTACCGCAGGTCACCACAATTATAGTATCATTTTTTATGCTTCCTATTGACACATTCGCTTCATTTTATTTTTCCTAGTTAATTATTTCATGTATATTAAAAAATTATTAATTTTATAATTATAAGTATTAAATGATCATCATATTGGACATAGAAATTTAATTGCGACAAATAAAATGAGACATTTGAGACCGAAAAAAATATATATATTATGTGTAAAAAGAATGTGATTCAAATGAGAATCTAAGTATTGTTATCAAAACTCCGTAATCTCCTAAACATTATTACATTATGTTATATGCATGTATATTTACTGTTATTACAAAATAAAGAGTGCTATATATACTACTATTTATAGACATTTACTGTTATATGTAAATATACACATAACATAATATAATGGTGTTATGTGGGACTATGATTGGATTCAACCCAGTGATAAATGATATTTTTTGGGCAAGTAGATCCAAGTTCAAATCGCATTGAGTGCGTGACACTGTGTTAATTTTCTTGTTTAGAACATATATTTTCCTTGTTATTAGTGAAAGACCATAAAAAAAAGAATTCTCATGCAAAAGATATTTCTCACTTGCACTTTTATATATATATATAGAGAGAGAGAGAGAGGTCAATTTCAAGGAAAACATTCCTTTTTTTGCAAACTTGCGAACTATAATAATTTTATTATATGTAAATAGTACTTTTATTATATAATGTCAGTACTATATACCAATTTATATACTCACCATTACTTTTATTATACAATCGTAGGATTTAAATAAAATAATAAATAAATAAATAAAATTTGTCCATCGTTTAATTAGATTTAACTCAATGTTCAAATATATATATAATGAAGATTTTTACGGTGACGTGAATATACCATTTTTCAATTAATTAAAATCATTAGATCAAAAATTAATTATAAATATTGGCATATAAGTGAATGTAAATGAAGGGAAGGTAAAGGGCATGATCATATATGTGAGGATTTTGGATTGATTAGAATTCCTCAATTGAAGATGTATCGTATATTACACAGTATATATACGACCAAAAAGGGTTACAAAAATAAGGAAATAGTATCTACAAGATATTATGTGTGTGTGGAAATTTTTATAGTGCATTCACTTTACCATACCTCATGTATTTAAAGTCATTGATCTATTCCACTACATAAAAAAAAAAATTAAAATGATCTAACGGTTATAATTACATTGAGAATGATACCTTAAAAATAATATAGAGCTTCTATCTATCTATTTATATATAATTATTTTCTCTCGACAAAAACTTCAAGGAAAGACAACATAACAACTAAACAACAAAATTCAAATAGAACTATAAAACAATAGATTCTAGAGAGAGGAAATTAATGTTGATCTAAGTGAATAGTATGAGAATTGTTAACTAACACTTGATGATGCATGGACTATTATTAATTATTAATTGCGGGCGCTTTAGTTTTACTTCATAAAACAAAGTATCGTATAAAATAGTAGATTAGGACATAATATTTCTGAAATAGTCAAGGCAGCACATATTTGATTGATTAAATAAATAAGAGGAGAATGGGTCGATAGTAATCAACCTAATAGCTACAATCGGAATAAAAGAGTACATTATCATAGGAGAAGAGGTAAATTATATGACCGTGACGCAGATTCTGATTCAAACTTAATATACATAATAATAATTTCATTTCATATATTCATTTTTTTAGTACCTTTATCCGTGAGACAGTTAAATAAAAATAAAAAAAAATAAATTACGTTTTCAGTTTAAAACAAAAAAACCTTTTACATTAGATCTCAAACCGTGATGAATCAAGTATCAAATTTACCTTATATTAATGCTAGTGATTATGTGTTCAACAAGATCCGACACTATTAATACTCTAACACATGCCTATTAATGTTACCCGACTAACGTACATATCTCTATCAACTTGTTTACATATATATTTTTATCGAATCATCCCAATGTGAAATTTATTTTCTAGCTATATTGTTTGGTCAATGAAATAGAAATTATAGTGATGTGATATATGCCTTGGCAATTGGGTGTAAAGATTGCAATTATGTTGTACGTGGTATAAAGTAGCAAGAGATTCTTGGAGAAGAAGTCTAACTAGTTGCGTAGCACCCACGAATCATTTGCTATTTTATTTTATTTTATTTATTTCTGAAATGAAATAATAATTAATCATTTGTTTGTTTGGATAAAAGAAGACCACTTTAAATCTAGTGCCTCGTGTTTCCTGTTCTTCCTTTACTCCCCTCCCCCTCTTCTATTTTTGGTGCTCATGACCGGTTGGGTCGGGCGTAATGCGGCAATGCTGCAAAAAAAAGTGTAGGGGTGAAAAAGTATTTTTAAATATTTTTATTATATTTTATTTATTATATTATTATAATAAGTAAAAGAAAATATGTTTAGCAGATTTATCTACGTATTTTTCAATATATAGTTAGTAAATTAGTAATTATCTGTACATAATAAACGTACACGATCTCATGTAAGATAATCATACTTTTTAAACCATAAATTATACTTTTGGGGACTCTTATAGTGTAGTCACTTTATGATACTTCAACCCCCACTAACCAATGATTTAGTTAAAAAGATTCTAATCTATTAATATAAGTGAGGTGTCAAACTGTGATTTGATTACTATATATGGATATAGTATTGTGAATGTACTATAGCCTTTTCAAATACTTTTAATGTATAAAATCATATTTTTCAAAATAACTATTCATATTTTTTTTCTAAAGTATGAGCTTCACTATAAAATTATGATGTTTTACTGCAAAAGTATGATCGTTTTTATAAGACGCTTTTACAATAGTTCTTGTAAAATATTAATTATTTGATCCTTTTTTGATGTAATTATAGATTTTGTAATATTTGGCTAGATTAAAAAAAAAAAAAGGTCACTTATCTAAAAGGCATGCGCCTTTTTACACGCTTACGCACTAGGCGAGACGTTTTTCCCACGCCTCACGCATAAGCACGCCTAGGTGTCGCCTCTTAGAACATTGGTGCCAAGTAGTATTTTGTGTTTGGAGCTTCAAAATTTTGTTGGTATTAACTGCTTCGTCCAGCTCCACACGCTCGGTGGTTTTGTACTTGGGTATGTCAGTCTGTGGAAAAAATGAGAATTGAAATAATTCGAATTATATTTAATTTCTTAATTAAATTATTATTTTTTTTGGAAACTTCATGAAAAATAAGTAATTTAATAATTATGGGCCAAACAAGTATTTAAAAGCAGATTCTATCTCCATATAGTTTTCTTATATATTAACTTAATTAGGAAACAAATTAAAATTCATCTCTCTTGGTGTAAAAGGTGAAATAAAGTCATTAGATATGGAAAATCAAGATTAAACCGTGTAAATTTTGGAAGTTTTGCAAAATTTGAGATGGATTTGAAAAAACTTCAAATATGAAAAGTTTGTGTAGCTGCTCAAAAGTCAAAGCATCCATTAAAATCTGAATTCTGCACAAGGAAATAAGAGAAAAATGAAACAAATTCCCATTTATTAGGAATGTAGTTGATTTACCAGACAAAATTCGACCAGGAAAGAAAAACTCGAATATGGAAAATTTCTTGTTGCTACATGCATATTCTAGAAATCTATATATGAAAATTCCCATATGAGAGCATCTCCAATTGGAGTAGATTTCTTGCCAAATAAGCTTAAAATTCTTATGTGGCAAGAAAAAATGTAGTCAATGTCTAGTACGCCGTTTACATCTAAATGGTGTGTTAGACATTTTTATTTAACAATTTACATTATATATCCACCCATTAATATTAATTAATTTATTTCTCTCTCCTCTACACCAATAGTAGTTAAGTATTTTACACAATTCAAATTTACCATTGAAGAAGATTTTTAAATATTTATAATATATTGCCATGTCATTGAGAATTTATAATGTCCCATTGGAGATGCTCTGAGATCGAGTTGGAATCGATGTAAACTAAATCCTACTAGGATTCCACTTATAAGGAAGACGGTTTGCTGAAGTCCGACCCATGCCACGATCCATGAAGATGTACGCTTCATTTAGGAGACCGACTTATTAGTTTTATATATAGATTTAAGAGTACAATCTGTGTTTCTACATCGCTGGAATATTGAAATTTAGGATTTTCTTTATTAATTTGGTGCTTGGGATGAACATCTTTTCAACTTAGGAGGGAGTTCATAGAGTGTTGTAGAAGCCTACATGTTGGCCAGATAGTTAGAATATTTATTATAGTGTTGGTACGTCCAGTAGGAGTCTTATTCGTGTAAATTCAAAGTTGTACTTGTGGGAGCCAGTAACTATTGTAATGAAAGAGTTGAGAGGAGAAGTGAGACGCTTATTCATGGAAACTACGTGTTATTAGTTATCGCTTTCATTTTATTTTATGTACCCACGTCGAATATTATTTTTGCGCAATATATTCATAAGTCACCCTAATATTTCAATTGGCACTAGAGCAGGTTTTTGTTGTTTTATTTCAGGATAAAGATCAATCAGGGCTGATTTGGGTGGTAACCATAAGTCGTGATTCGATTTTGCGGCTTCCTCAACTAGATGGTTCAACTATTCCTATTGTAAACCTATGATAATGATCTTTCTGAGCTCTCTAGGATAAGATGCTAGGGAAATCATCTCTTGATGTTCATGTTCCTAAACAAAAGATGCTACTACAAAGGAAGTTGCTCCCAAACAACGAGATCAATGGAACAACGTAGAACAAACACTTGAAAAGGCGAACCTTTTGGTTTTATTTTCTATTTTGATGACTGTAGATGAAACTCGACATACAATGGTAGTCAGGTGCACACTGCTCAAGATGCGCAGAAAATCCTCGAACAACAACTTGAAGGTACAAACTCCATTAAGTCTTCCAAACTTCAAAAAGTTACCACTACCTTTGATGAGATAAGAATGAAGGAAGATGAGAACATTGAGATGTACTACGCTAGGTTTTGTGATCTTATTAACCAAAGCTCCATGCTTGGTGAAGAGAATTTGGAAACTAGAAAAGTACAAAAAAATCATGAGGACTCTACTTAAGAGATTTCATGAAAAGATCACTTCATTGGAAAGTTTTCAAAGGGTTCCAACTCTAGATCTTGATTATTTACTTGGAGATCTTCGAACTTTTGAGATCAATAATAGTTATGATATCGTGAGCTAGAGTATTGATCTTGCATATAAGGCTGGTGTTCCTACATCTTATGGGGAAGAGCATTGAGAGGATCAACGGGAGGATGTTGAATTTGATGAAGTTATTATGAGTCGCATCAAGCATGTCAATGGGAAACTAATGTAGAAGAATAATTGTCAGAACAATGATCCAGTTGCATACAACATAAGTTCTGATCGAGCAAACTGTGATAGACGTAGCAACATCTCTAAATCAAAAATTGGGAATCTTCAGAAGATTTGGTGTTGGGAATGTGAAAGGGTTTGGACACTTCCAAATTGAATGACCTAAGATTTTCAAGAATAATAAATCTTTCAGGGTAGCATGAAGTGACTCTAATTGAGAAGAACGACATGATGAAGCTACTGAACAAACGTGCAATCAAACTATTTATTCTCACAATAACCTATTGTTCCTTACAACAACTACTATCATTTCTGATTGTGGAAAAGGTATGAATTTGTTTTAATTTAAATATGATTTTTCTGATATTTATAAGAATGATGTCATAGATCCAAGTGCTGAAGATATTTCAATACATACTTAGCAATCAAAAGGTGTATTCAAGCACAAAACAAGGAATGAGCTGAAGATGTTGCAACATCAATCTGAAGTGCATGTCAAAAAAAAAAATTCTTTATTTGAAAGGCAGAGTCCAGAACCTACATGAAGAGAATAGTAACTTGAATGACAGATTAACTTCTACCTTTGGTATCATTGAGAAACAAGAAGTTCAGTTTGATGAAGCTACTTCAAAATTGACTATTCTGGAGTATGAACATAAACTGTCTAATCAAGTATGTGCCAAAAAGGATCAAATCATTAATTCTCTTAGAACTGAAAATATTCGGGTTACAGCAAACTATAGGTGACAAAGGCGTATAGATTTAATCTCTAAAACGTGAAGTCTCCAAACTAATGAAGGAATATGGTGACCTGAAGAACATTTGTTCTCAAAAGGATCAATAATTGAAGGTGAAATCAGATGATCTGAACAAAGCTAATCAGATCTTGTAAAAGATGAATTCTGGTAAGGCAAATATGAATAATCTGATTAACATGAGCAAACGACTGGGCAAACAAGGTATTGGATATGAAACCCTTAATTTGATACTGTAGTTAGTTCTAAAACTGTTTCGGATTTTAGATATAAGAACGTTTAAACTGCAGCTTGTAGCATGAAGCAACATTCAAAAGTTTTTATTGAAAATATAATTCCTATCTGTCATTATTGTGGTATGTCTGGTCATATTCATTTTAGATGTTATAGGATGTATCGTTATTTATATGTAGGAATGGTTAAAGAATGGATTCCAGTGGTATTCCTTTGAAAATACCAAAACCTAAAGTTAATTTGAAAAATCATAAACAACAAAAGATTTAGGTTATAAAAGATAAGTATACATGTTTTGCATCTATTTTATCTTTGAAAACCAGTTGAATGATAAATGATATATTGATAGTGGTTGTTCTAAACACATGACAGACATAGAGTCACATCTTTAAGATATTTTATCTGTTTCTAATGGTTATGTTACTTTTGGTAATTGTTTGAGTAATAAAGTGATTGGAATTGGATGTTTGAACATTGATGATTCCTAAACCTGGAAAATATCTTATTTGAGATCAAGGTTTACTTGTTAACTTTACACGTGATAAAAGTGCAGTTTTTAATAAAAATAACAAGTGTGTACTTACAAGAATAAGATCAACGGACAATTATATTATATTATCATGCATCTTAACTAGGGCATGGGAGACAAAGTAGAATAACCTCGAAAAGAAGGTCAGGTCCAACTAGTGCAGCACCAAAATACAAAGCGAACATATTGGCCCGGGTACATAGATGTCAAAGTACATTAGGGGGTCAAGATTTGTGATTGATTATTCAATTGGTGTCATAAGTAACTTTAAATCGTAATAAATTATTTATTTATTTATTTAATATCAATTATTTGATAATTTCATTTGAATACAAGAATGAGAGATGGGTCGGTTAGCCACTACGTATGAGCTTTTATTTTTTACACATGCACAAGAAGACGGATGTCACGTTTATTAATGTGAGATTAACAATTACGATGTAAGCATCTTTATGCTTAATACTTATAAATAAACTTGTTTTTTTGGTTTTCCTATAGATATAGAATTATTAACGCTTTATATTTCAGGAGGAGTACCAGAGGTATTTGGTTAAGGCACATGCTTCATTAGAAGATTCAGATAATGAGGTTGACCTTAAACTTATTTATCTTGACATCGTCGAGACAAAGAAGAGCCGGCATTACGACACTGGCTCTTTTGATATTTTCTTTGTAAACTAGTCATATATTTTGACATTTCTTGAATGTGATGGATTGGTGTAACTTAATTGATATTTTTACTTTGGGTTATTCAAAACTTGTTTATTCAATTCGTATTTTGTTTCAGTTTTTTATTATTTCAGGTATTTTATATAAAAATAGGTAATATAATAATAATTATTAAAAAAAAGACATTGGATCTATATATTTTTGAACGTCATAAGTTTTCGGTCTAGTAAACTAATTTATATATGAATTAATATTTATGGTGTTGATTCCGATGAATAAGGGGGCTTTCTTTGGTGAAGGATTTCCATCTGATTACACCTTAATAATTTTGCCTTTAAAGTTTTTACGAAAATCTTTGCTAGTTGGTTGGGGTTTACAATGTCCGGACTGATTTCGGACAATCAGTTCGGTTTCATTTTGGGGTGGCAGATTCATGATAGTATTATGATTGCGTTGGAGATGATGAATTATTTATATAGTCATCTTGTTCACGGTAATATGATTATGAAGATTGACATTAGGAAGGCCTTCGATACAATGGGCTATAATTTTCTTTCTCGGTTCTTAGGATGTTCGAGTTCGATAGCTCTTTTGTTGTTTAGATTGAAGCCATTTTATATTTGACGCGTATCTCTCTTCTTTTTAATGGCAGTCGTACATGCTTTTTCGTTGCTCTCGTGGGGTGAGGCAAGAGAATCTCTTATCACCGTTATTGTTTGTATTTCCGAGGATGGTCTTGCCTGGGCTCCGACTCATTCTCGCATTAATGGAGATATTGAGTCTTTTATAGCTGTCGAACGCTCTTTTTTCCGCGCTGCTTTCTTTTTGCTGATGATATCACCATTCTTTGTCGAGTCCCTTCCAATGCCCATGTTAAAATGGAGATTTCTCATCATTTTGGTGCTATCTCGAGGCAAATTTTCAATCCTCCAAAATTCTCCTCAGCGATTTTTTCTCATTCTACTCGTGCAAGGATACATGTTATTACCTACACCACAGATTTTTTAATAACAACAATTATGCACTTTCTCGATAGCCAAGTAATAGAGTAAGCAAAGACTCTCACAGCTCCCTTGAGATGTACATATAAGAGAGATGTGCAGATTTAAAGGAGAGTCTCAACGTACGTATGTTGTCTTTTGATTTTTTTTTTTTTTGTTGTTTTTTTACCAAATTTTATTTTTTCCTATTGAATTTTATTACTTGACAAAGTTTTAATAAATAACAATTAAGTATCATTGCACCTTTTGACTTGATACAAGTGGAGTGTTGAAAAAAAATACAATAAATGTATTTTCGTAAACAAGTAACAAATAAAAAATATTTAATTATCTTTTCTCTTTAATATTATTAAGAATATGTATAAGACTAATTCTAGAAAAGAGATCCTTAATAAATAATAGAACTCTATGCTTCATTCTTTATTTGTTTCTTTCCTTTCTCTCTATTCTTGCTTTTACTTTTTCAATAACCACCATTTTATTTGGTTATCAAATTTAGATTTTTTTTTATTTTTTAAATCTAGTGCCTCGAGTTTCCTGTCTCTTTATTCAACTTTTTTTCCTTAAAAAATCACACACGTACACACAAATTTACACATCTCAATTAGGTGGTTTATCTTAATTAATGAATCGATTTGAATGGGCACCTCATAATTTGTAATTTAATTCCCTTAAAAGTCAGAATACATATGGTTAAGTAATTGAAAGATAATTAAGAATGTAGATCTTGATTAAATAAAGTTTGGTCTGCCGTTAGAATTGACAATTTGGTAAGAAATAATAAGTAATGAAAAACCTTTTTTTTTCTCCAAATTTTGTATATTACAATCATGAATTTGGTAAGTGTAAAATAAAAACCATAAAATCTTATGCACATATAGAATTATGAATCTTTCAAATATAAACTGCAAATAATATGGATTCAAAATTTATATGACATCTTTCTATTGTAAATTTTAGAGTACTAAAATAGTTAAATAGAAATAGATGAACATTTTGAGAGCTCCCAATATTTTCAACGATATATCTTAAGCATCTATAAAAAAAATTGATAAGTTAGGTTTTTAAATATTTAAATGTAGTATTCTAGAAGACAAAATAATAAATAGTTTGGCAGTATTCATTGAGAGTGACGAAATGGTGCATTCTTACCAAACACTTTTGAAGAAAAAGATGCCAACAACCAACTCACCTAAACAAACTTTAGTATATAAATAATATTATTCATTTTTCTTTTTTTGGATCTATAATCTTAAATTTTTCGTGAAATCAAAAATCGTAGCCTTTAGAATTCACTGATTGATTCACATGCTTGTGCTTAATCCTAAACTAGGATTGATGCTCGACTAGTTATGCATTTACATTTTCAATACCCATATAGCATTAATCCAGTTGCCATTAGCATCAAGTCAATTTGAGATTAATAAATGAAATCCGAAATCTTATTTTATTAAATTATGAGATATTATTGCACTGACATTCTTATTTTTATTTTTTAATTTAGAAGTCTATATATATATGGGACCATTTTTCTATAAAAAAAATTTTTTTTTTGGAAACCTATGCTCAACTAATTAATACAATATTCTCCTAACTTATTATATACTACATGGAACTTTTAAATTACATTTATTGGTATCATTCTTCTTTCCTTTTAATTAATAGATTTATTTAAAATGATTCATGATTTTTAAAACTAATGATGTGTCAATCATTGATTGAATTATAATACATATACATTAGTATGATTTGAACGAAGGTATCGTAGTTTTTTCCTATACTTATATAGCATATCCTTATTGTTGGATGCATATATACATGGAGATGATATTGACACAATTATCCACAAATTCATATCGACATTAATTACCATAACATTTTCCACAAAAAATAATATATATATATATATATATATATATATATATATTTCATTTCTTGAGGAATTTATAACCAACTCTCACTCTCTATCAACATAAATTAACAAAACGCTAGTAAAAAAGACTATCAATTGATCGATATACGATCAATAAGTAGCGATGAACATATCTGACGTCTCTCACTCTCTCTCTCTCTCTCTCTCTATATATATATATCTCTGAGATCTCTCACTCTCTATCAACATAAATTAACAAAATGCTAGTAAAAAAGACCAACAATTGATCGATATACGATCAATAAGTAGCGATGAACATATCTGACGTCTCTCACTCTCTATAGTAGTAGTAACGAGGAGGGGGAGCATAATTATAAGGATTAAATGATGCTTCTGGTAATTGATAATGATATCCATAATCTCCTCCTCCTCGGTACGAAGGAGGAAGGTTTAAGCTTAGGCTGTTATTATAATTATAACCATAATTGTTATTATAAGGATGAGGAGGAGCATAATTAGGGTTGTAATAGTAGTTATTACTATCTTTCTTGGTGGCATCTTGTTGTTGTTGTTTTTTGGGTGCCTCAGGCATGAAAAGGTTAGTGCAACACTGCCCATATTGAATCCAATGAAGCTCAACTTTGCCTGATTTCCCAATCTTCTTCATCAGTCTCATCGGATTGCTTATCACCGACACTTCAACCACTCCTTCTCCGTCCATTTTGAAACGTGCTCCTATATATTATTATTTTATTATAATTATAATTAATTTTATAAGCAAGTCACAATTAATTAATCCCATATCATATATCACATGTAACGTACCTTTGCAATTCTTGAGTAGCTTTATTACTCGCTTCTGCCATCCTGCTTTGCTGGGATTCACTTTTATGATAAAAGTCTACACCAAATAATCCAAAATTAATTAGCCATGATCGAAATAATAAATAAATAATCAAAATATAATATACCGTGAAAGCAAGTTCTTCATCTTTGGGTCCTCCTTTAGGAGCTGCTGGCGAACATAACTTTCCTAAACAATCTTTGATTTTTCGGACCAATTTGCCCAATTTTAATTTCTTCACTGGCTTATAAACAAAACCCCCCATTGATCCTAATCTGTATGTATAAAACAAATTTATATATTATTCTGAATATTCATACAAATTGCAGATCTAATAAAAGCGGGGAAAAAAAAAAGCAGCGTAGAATTTTATGAATTACCTGGTATGTTTGGTGTGCAGGGCTAAATTGTAGCCTCTGCACAATATTTTATATATAATCAAGTGACCAAATCTTACACAATCTGCTTTCATATTTAGACATTTTACATTTTGGAAATAAAACAATTTTTTAATGGATATTTTAAGACATCTTAACATAATTAATAACATTACCAAAATAAATTTTTTAACGAATGAGAGAGAGAGAATCAGCAAAAAATCCGAAAATATATGATGATTTTTCTTTGAGACATAATTTTAAAAGAATTAATTAATTAATCCAAGTTATGATGAAATCAAAGACAATTTCATAATATGAATATATTTATGACTTTTGGCAGAAGCCCGATTTTGTTCTGTTTGTCTGTTGTTTCTTTTTGTGTCAACAAATACTAGAACAACACATACATGCCAAATATTTAATTCATATTAAAGATCTAATAACAAATTAATGATGAAAATTTACACATTAACTTAATTACTACCAGAAAAAAAAAAAAAACAACAACAACAAAAAAAAAAACACTCCACTGTATTTGTATTTTCAGTTGTTACACATCTATTCTTTGAGTCTCAACAAGCTACTATACTCATCATCATATTTGTTCATGGACTTTTTTCAGTTAATTAATTAATTAATTTATTTAAAAAAAGGAAAAGCCGGTTAATTAAGACGAAGCAGCGGTCATGTGAAGCGCGACCAATGAAGCATAAAAGCCGTCACTGACGTTGATCAACGCGTCGTGCTTCCCTTTCTCGACGATGGCTCCATTCTTAACGACGGCGATAAGATCGGCTCCCTTGATCGTCGACAACCTATGCGCCACAACCACGGTCGTCCTATTCACCATTACTCGGTCGAGCGCATCTTGAACCACTCTTTCCGATTCCGCATCCAACGCGCTCGTGGCCTCGTCCAATAATAGTATCTTTGGTGCTTTTAGTATCGCACGTGCTATAGCTATCCGTTGCTTCTGTCCTCCCGACAGTTGGACTCCACGCTCTCCCACCATCGTGTCGTATCCCTATATCATATAAATTAAATCAATGGTCGATTACTAATTACCTTTTTCTAAATAAAAATTATATATTAGCTTAACTAAATACCTGTTGCAACCCGCAAATGAATTTGTGAGCATTTGCTAGCTCGGCTGCAGCTGTGATTTCGGCCTCGGTCGCGCCACCTTCTTTCCCGTAAGCAATGTTGTCGCGGATTGTTTCGTTGAACAGGACCGGCTCTTGGCTCACAAGTCCCATCTGCTGCCTCAGCCATTTCAGTTGGAACTTTTGAATATCGATCCCGTCTACCGTAATCACGCCTGAATCCGGGTTGTAAAACCTTTGCAATAATTGTATCACCGTCGATTTCCCACTTCCACTCTCCCCAACAAGCGCGACCGTCTGAAAAACGGTACACAAAACATGAATTAGATAAATAACTTAATTAAATGATTATTATATATTGATATATATTATATATACCTTGCCAGCACGAATTTTCAACGAGAGGTCCTGGAAAATCCGAACGTTAGGCCTGGTAGGATACTTGAAGCTGACGTGTCTTAGTTCAATTTCTCCCTTTAGATTATTCTCGAGCGTCGTTCCAGATTCATCGCTCGGATCAATGTTCGATTTTCTGTCTAGGATAGCAAATATAGAAGCGGTTGCGCTCTTGGCCTTACTTGAATCCGGGGCAAATGTGCTCGACTGAGATATCGCCACTGCTGCCATGGTTAGAGCAAAGAATACCTACAATATATATTATACATTAACAATTAATTAATTGCAATATGTGCATGCATTCATGCATGTTTAGTTAATTAATTACTTACACGAAAGACATCCTCAAATGTGATTTTCCCATCCTCAACGAGGCGGGCCCCCGCGTAGAAGGCAATGGCGTAGGCGAAAAACACCAAGGCCAGAGATAAACCGAAACCCGTCCCACTGATCAATCCTTGTCTTATCCCTATCTTCACCGGGCCTTGGCACTTGCTCCGGTATAGTGCCATTACCTTTTCTTCTGCACAGTACGAAGCCACCGTTCTTATAGTTCCCACTGCATCATTAGCCACTTGACTCGCTTCTTCGTACATCACCTACAAACATACATACATATATTTTTTAAATGAGAGCAATATCATACATAACTGAAAATAGCAGTACATGATCGATCACCGGCTGGCCTACCTTTGCGTCTGCACTGAAGCCGGTCATGAATTTGAGTTGCACAAACCCATTCAATGCTATGAGGGGTACAAGAGCAAGGACGATGAGCGCCAACTGCCAGCTGGCAACGAAGGCTATAACCAACCCCACCGCCGCGGACGAAAGATCCTGCAACAACTGCGCCAGCGCATCGCCCACCAAGGCGCGTATGGTCGCAGCATCGGCCGACAGCCTGGCGCCGATCACCCCACTCGAGTTGACCGGCTCGTCGAACCAACCCACCTCCATGTTGACCACCTTCTCGAAACACATCATCCGGATCCTCCTTATCAACCTACAGCCGGCCACCCCGAAGAAATACGTCCTCAGCGGGTACGTGACCAACGACACCCCGCCGAGAACCACAAACATCAGCGCCCAAAACCTCGAGTCCCGCCTCAGCTGCTCCGGCGGCTCGTAGAAGGTCTTGATAACGAGAGAGAGCAATATGCCGAATAACGGAACAATAGCCCCGTTTAGGATCGCCGACAGGGACCCCACTACTAGTACCGGCACCTCGGGCTTGTTCAGAGCGACGAGCCGGCTCAGCGGGACTTTCGGGTGCTTTTTCAGTTCGTCGACATCCGAAGCGAGTTCCAAATCCTCGTATTGATCGGTTCTCGAGATGCTAAGGCCCCTGGAAAGGTCGAAGGTGATGGATAGCGAACGGTTACTACCGCTCGATCTCCTCATCCTTGAGGATCTCCGACGACTACTCAATATCCTACGGGAAAGGGACGATCTTCGGCTCACCTCGGACTCCAAGCTGTGGCTAATGATCATGTCCGGGTCATCGTCAACCGAAGCGTCTTTACGTGCTTCTTGCAAGCGTATGAGCTGAGAGTATGCTCCTTCGGGATCCTCCACAAGTTCAGAGTGCGTACCTGATTTTTTTGAAGAAAGACGTAAATATAAAAAACGATTTAATAATACGTAAATATCATCATCCAAGACGGTCCAAACCTTTTTCAACCAATTTTCCTCTGTGAATGACCGCGATGATGTTGGCGTTTCTAACTGTGGTCAGACGATGCGCGACTATGACGGTTGTCCGGTTAACCATAATCCTATCAAGAGCCTCTTGGACTACTCTCTCCGATTCGGCATCCAGTGCGCTCGTCGCCTCGTCCAAAAGTAAGATTCTTGGATCTTTTAGAATTGCTCTGGCTATTGCAATTCTTTGCTTTTGCCCCCCGGAGAGCTGAGTCCCATGCTCGCCAACCATAGTATCTAATCCCTGCATTGCATTTACTATTAGTTAATTTGTATACATATTATATTGTTTTGATATTTATTCACTGAAGCAGCTGGTGGATTAATTAATTGAACCTGTGGCAGTTTATCAATAAATTTAGCAGCATTGGCCAGCTCAGCCGCTGCCCTAATCTCTTGATCGGCTGCACCTTCCTTCCCGTACGCGATGTTATCCTTGATGCTGCCCATGAAGAGCACGGGTTCTTGGCTGACCAAACCGATCTTAGACCTGATCCACTTGAGTTGGAACTCCTTGAGATTAATACCGTCGATCAGAACCTGACCAGCCTTCGGGTCGTAAAACCTCTCCACCAAACTAATCACGGTCGACTTTCCGCTACCACTCTGCCCGACCAACGCAGCCGTCGTGCCACGCGGGATGGTCAGCGAGAACCCGCTGAATATCTCCTCGGTGGGCCGTGCCGGATAGCTGAACCGGACGTCTCTCAGTTCTATATCCCCGCAAATGTCGCTCAGTATCTTTCCGTTGGGGTCGAACGGATCAATCTCGGGCTTCCTGTTAATAGTTTCGAACATCTTGTAGGCCGCGGCCCGGCCTGCCGCGAATGCTGTCAGGCAAGGCGACGCTTGTCCTAGAGACCTGAACATATGTTGGATCAATCAATAACTTCTGTTTTTCGAAGAAATTAAAAGGCAAAGGGAGGGGCATGAGTACGTAAAATAAAACACTCACAGCGAACCAGTTAAAACGGAAACGATCACGGTGAATATATCACCCCCGTTATGACCCTGCTCCAATATCATCTTCCCACCATACCAAACGGCCAGAGCGTAACTGCAGAACATGACAAACATAACCGCCCCGAGGCCCAGCCCGGTGGCCAGGCCTTCGTGCACGGACGATTTGTAAGCCCTCTCGAGGGAGCTGTTGTAGTTAGACACGGCTTTCTTCTCCCCCGTGAATGACGCGACGGTCCTAATGGAGCCGATGGTCTGTTCGACGACAACAGCGGCATCGGCATACGCGCTCTGGCCGCGGGAAGCCATCCTGGAGACGACCTGGGCCATGATGCCGCCGGATATCATGAGGGGGGGAATGGCCGAGAGCATGACGAGGGTGAGGAGCCAGCCTTTGGTGAAGGCGATGATAAACCCTCCGAAGAAGGTCGACATCAGCTGCACAAACTTGCCCACCTTCTCGCCCATCGCGTCTTGGATCAGGACAGTGTCTCCCGACATTCTTCCGATCACCTCGCCCGTGTGGACTTCCTTGTCGAAGAAGGCGATGTCCTGCTGCAGGATGGTTTTCAGGTACAGAGTCCTAATCCGTGCCGCCTGTCTCTCTCCGGTGATCATCCAACATGCCACCTCTGCAAATCCCCATCACTTTTTATTAACTAATTAACTTGTACATCAATTAATATGCATGCCTTAACTATTTTATAAAATTTTCCTAATTAATAATTACAGTGTTAATTACTTCTCATTCATAATTTAATTGATGCACATATAGATCATGCATGCATCAATTTGAGAACCATGCCATTTTCAATCATGTACTACAATACTATTCAACCAGTGTAATAAATAAATAAATAAATATATACAACCGGTTCGTCGGTCGGTTAGGGATATATATATATACTTACGAAGAAATGCCGCGGCACCGCATCCCAAAGCCAAGTACACAAACTTTATTGACACGTCGCGAACAAGTGGAAGGACTTGATCATTCTGGGAAGTGCCGAAAGCATTGGCCAAGTCGCCGAACAGGAATGCCATTAGAGGAGGGTTAAGGCCGTTGCCGATGGCGCCCATGATGCCGACCACCATTAATATTTTGTCCCAAAAATCCGAAAATGCGAAAAGCTTGTGAAATGGGACGGCCCCACGAGCATCATCGCTACTACTACTACTACTGCTTTCTTCAGGGTTCTGGCCTCTACCATCCACCCCCTCTTCTTCTACTGCCATCTTTATTGAATTAAACTAGCTACAATAATTTACTACTTACTATATAATGAATGAATTAATGAATGGACAAAATTAAATTAATTATGAGCTAAAAACTAAATGTGGAGAGGATGAAAAAAAGGCTAGTGTTATTCCATATTTATGCATGTGTATATATATATATACCCACAAAAAATACAAATAGAAACAGGCAGGCAGCATACATAACAAGTTGGTTGGGGTTTGGACTTGGTCAAATGCAAAGGAAGGAGGTGCTGAAGATATATATATATATATTATATATTAATTAATGTTTCAATTTCAACGGTCTTTGAACTTACTAATTATAGCCATGTAATATTTAATTTTTTGTGGACTTTTGCCAACTCAAGTTCCACATTGGCCTGGAGCATATCTCCAATGTTCTCCGCAGGTCATTTTCTTTTTTTACAGCACAAGGCAAAAGACAATTTTTATGTTACATTGTTCTAATTTGAGACCCCTTTGTAATCCGTCGGCGCCAAATTTATTCCTAGACAAAGTTAAAGTTTTTGTTTTGGATTTATTTTCTTGTAATTCTTCATATATTACAATGTCGACAGCCGTATTTATTTATTAAATTGGGTAGGAAGAACTTTTTAGTTGAGTTTGAATAGTAAGAATTTTTTTTTATTATTATTTTATTTTTTATTGTAAATTTTGAGTCATGCTTGGAAGTAGATGATTGTATATTATTGTTATTATATTGATATTAAATCATATTTAAAACATGACTGGTATTTTATTTAATAATATTTAATTATAAAATATTATTAATTGAATATTTAATTTTTAAATTTTAAATAAATAAATATTTAATATTCGAAATACTCCTTCCGTCTCGTTCTATGTGTCGCATTTTGAATTTTTTTTTGTCCGTTCTATCTATCTAACAATTTTAAAAGATAATTATTGTTACTTTTTAATTTTCAATAAAAAATTATAGGTTACTTTATTGCTTTAACCCCACATTTATTATTTCACACTTTTAATTATTTTAAACACAAGAATATTATGTCCATTTGATACGTATAATTATAATATAAATCATCTTTCTTAATCTCTCTGAAATTATTAAATGCGATAGATAGAACGACACGGAGGAAATAGTATTATAAATCTAGGGCAAATATGCCTTTAGCTAGACCGGAGAGTCAAGACACATGACAATCATTATTACGTACACATATGTATTGTATTGTACACACAAAGATGAACATTTAATATAACGAAAATAAATATTTAATACAACGATAATGTAGATTTTTATGATTTCTCGTATTGCATTACGTGTTCATCTATATTAACGTGTACATTATTTATCATATTAATTGAGATTCATATTTATCATAAGAGATGAATTTTTATTACAATTGAGATGAATTTTTATCATAATATACATGAACATTTTTATTACAACAAATATAAAATTTATTTAACAAAAATAAATATTTATCACGTTTAAAATATTATTTTTATTCAAATGTACAGTACAACATACATTCGAGTTTGAGCTTAAATTTAAAAAGACGCGTTGAATGAAAACTCAGACCTTTCGCACAAAGCTCCAATGTTTTCTTGTTTTGTTTTTAAAGAAAATAATTATTTATCTTATGTGGTCATAATTTGATGGTGCAGTAGACACGGCCTATCCTATCCGCCAACTTTGTCCAATATTTCTGTTGAGGTGATCAATATTTTCATCCGTGCACGCATTAAATATCTTCATACTTTTTCAGATTCATCTGTTTATATTAATTGTCGAATTAAAGACATTATTCCATGAGGGAGTGAGGGTGCTCCCTGGCGCAGGCACGGTTTAATTAAATAAATAATATAAATTTAAATAATAATTAAAATAATATGTTATTTTAAAAAAGTTAAAAAAATCGGGCGGGACGCTATTGCCAGGAGCGTCCCGTCCACCGGGATGCTATTCTCAAAAGTATCCCGTACCAAAATTTGTGCCCCTTAAGTTTTTGGGGCCGAAATGAAAAAAAAAAAAAAACACGGGGTGTCGAGACGTTTTTGGCAATAGCGTCCCGGTAGAATTTGCAAAAAAAAAAAAAAAAAAAAAAAACCGGGGTCGGGACACCTTTGGGAATGGCGTCCCGGGGCTTTTTTGCCAAAAAAAAAAAATTCGGCGCCCTAAAACCCTAAACCCTAACCCTAACACACTTATTATTTATTTATTTATTTATATTATCTAGTTTTTAGGTTTTTTGTACTTATAATTTATTTAAAAATTTTATTAGTTAAAATAAATAAACATATCATAATAATGTCTTAAAATTACAAGAAATTTATTTGAAAATAAAATACAATACAATACAATAATATAAATAAATAAATGACAAGAAATTTTTATTCTAAATTAAAATACAATAAAATTAAGATACAACAACAACGAAAATTAAAATAAAAATTACATTAATTTGATATTACACGGATGCGATCACATTCGTAATGGCGGATTTCCAATGAGATTGTGAAATTGACAAATGCAATTTAGATAGTTTTTATTGAATACCAAATCCATCAAATCGAATAAAGGTTCTCCATGGTTTAGATATGCAGCAGTAAACTCAGCATCGTCTGCGACGTCGTTCCAGAATCGTACTAGTCAATCTGGCGCTTGCACTTTGTTGGTCTCATGATCCCAAGTGCAATGTTCGTTTCCCAACATCAGATGAAAATGGCTGTACCGTTTTTCTATAAGTTGAACTCGAGCGGTTATGTCATCCATTGTGAAGTCTTTTCCGAACGCACCATTGATTTTGTCCAACAAGATCCACGTGATATTATTGCATAATCCTCTTCTGGGATCGTAGATACCATGGAGCTTACTCTCACGGAGGTCGTCAACAAGCTTAGTATCCATATGGATGTTCTATTCGGTTGAATTCGTATCGTAGAAAAAGAAATATTCTTCGGATTCAAAACATGGTACATTGTTAGGCTGATTTGAACTCATTTTCTCCTTCTGTTATCAGAATGCTTAGATGATGGAGAAAACCAAAGGTGTGAGGGTGTGAATTGGTTGTAAAGAATGTAGTCCAATGTTCCATTATAGATGAGTTACAATCTCACAAGACAGTTGTATTGAATGTGTTGTCGTTGTCACAGCTAAAGATAAAAACATAATGCTTATGGTGTAGTCTTTTCACAAAGAAACTTGAAAAACGTGTGGAATAATGTCAGGTCTTATCACATGAAAAGTTGAAAAACCTATTGATACATGTGTAGTATTGTCATCAGCAATTTTGGATAAACATTAAATAAATAATTTTATTGAATGAGAAAAAATAAAAGATTACACATTTGATTAAACACTACAAATTAAAACATTAAAAAAGACTAGAGGACGTGACAAATTCAAACATTAAAAATTAAACACAGTGCATAGTTGCACACACACTCGAACTAAGGTCATTTCCGATCCCATTTTATTACACAGTTGAGTCGTAATACATTGAGAACGCATCAATTGAAAGTTGCTTCCATCTTCTTCCATAATGGTGGCATGTCATACAAATAATATCTCTGTGATTCATCATCACCGTATTCCTTTATTAACAAAAAAGAAAGTTAGTAATTGAAATGAAACCAACACAACCCACATAATTAGTTGTAGACAGATTTGTGGACTTTACATAGGCTGGAGAGACATTATTATTGATAGTGGTATCAATACAGATCAATTCACGTTCTTCATCCAGAAAAACATCATCCTCAAAAAGTGTTGCCTTCCACCAACCGTACCTCACCTCCATTTCTTCGATCCTATCGTAGATTTCTGGAATAGTAGGTGAAAATATGAAACGACTCTGGAGTAGACTTTGTACCTGCGGGACGCTCAAGATAACATATGCTTTTTTTGCACCTCTTTGAACACTTTCATTCTGAGCGCCGAAAAATTCCAAAATGACTTGTTCCATCTCCATGGTCCATGGGGTAAGTGCAGGATTGTAGTAATCATTGTTTATTTTTAAAACATCTGAATGGTTTTAGTCAAAATTAGTCATTATTAGATAGTATAATTTATATTCGCTAGTATAGTTTATATTTCTCGATAAGTTTGTTTGTGTGAACATATATATAGATGCAGCTTTGCCAGCTATAATTGCTGTGCCATTGAGTAGTCTTGTCATCCGGTACATTGTGTCACAGAACACAAATAAATGGCTCCCCCCACCCACATCAATGAGATGCAGCTTTGCCAGTTATAATTACTGTGCCATTGAGTAGTCTTGTCATCCGGTACATTGTGTCACAGAACACAAATAAATAGCTCCCCCCACCTACATCAATGAGAGCTCTACTTGCTATAAATCTGTTAGGGAACAAATAATTTGATAATTTATCAGCAAATACATATTAATCACTTCATATCTTATTTGAAATAAAGCTAATGGCAGATCACATCAACGACCCAGATGGTATTCCTACACTTTGAGTGAAAACACTCGATTACGAGTGTGAATTCAATACAAAGTGGACACTTGCCAGAGACGAACGTCTACTTGAATTCTTAATCCTCGAAAACGATATTCAAGGATGGAATCCAAATGACGGACTGTTACCAGACAACCGAGTGAAAGAATCCAGGTGTTTACTTAACTGCTGCTTCAAAAATCACCATATTGTTTCCAAAGATGACGTCATAGCCAGAATTCTCCAACTTCAGAGACGATTCAAATTCTTCAAAGAACTTGTTCGGACCCCTGGTACTGTTTGGAATGGGAATCTGAAAATGGTCTTAGGTGATCATAATGTACGAAAGAAATTTATGCCTGTAAGTTCTACACTTCCTTTTCAATTATTACAAGTAATTTCAATCTTTCATTATTATTCTAACTAGTTGTGATGAATACAGGATCCAGTCATGATGACGCACAGTCCACGCAACGTGATGCTCCTGTTCCCGAGAGACATTGTCCAATGCCTCGACGTCAACCTCTATACTCGGTGGTGTACTCTGACCTATGCCAAATTGTCGGGTCACCCGATTTGGAAAATGGTACTCGACAATCGACCAGCAGATCAGTGGGCACTAGTTTAGCCAGTTTTCAGTCAAACATCTTCCTCCCAGTACTTGTATCTCCGGAGCATCCAATTCGTAGGGTTCCCATATCCCCTGCACATTTGAATAATAGTCATTTGTTTGCACCATATTATTAATATAAACAATCTTTATTCACTACTCTACCTCTGCCTCGTTTAAACGATCAAGTGACTCACGAAATATTCGCAGCGTATGCTAGAGCTCCGAGTATAACTATACTCCGCAATCCACCTGCGATAACATTCATGAAAGGTTATCGAAACAGAAATGATTACTAATAGCTGTATAACTTGTGAGGAACTAGCCACATCTTGTGCACGGTATTGTTGTCTTGCGCGTACTTGAGCTTGGTCCATTTCGTTGGGAATTCTACTACCCCTGAGTCATCCGACTGTTCGCTGCCTCCTCGTGTGTGGATCATGAACCAATTCAAAATTTGCCTCATTCCAGTCGTCCGCATCAGGCAACGGTTCAAATGCCCCAGTAGAGTATATGCGTAGGTACGCAGCAATGCTGTAGTAATCTTGGATGTAAGGACGAGGATCCACTCTAAATTCGGTACACGCCTTTATTGCATGAGAGCACGGAATACCGCTGCTCACCCATCTACCACACGAGCACTCTGCTCTTGACAAGGAAACTCGAAAGATTCGACTACGATCTCCTCCGCCGACGTTCACAGAGACTTCAGCCGTTTGTGCCGCCCAATTAAAGCCCGTAACCTGGTAAGATGACCCTAATTACTGTCTTTCTCTGAATAGGTTATATATCTTATCAGACCAAAATTGTTGCATGTTATGGACTTTTGTCGCATCTTTCAAACGTTAATAGAAATTTTGAACACTTCGAAGAAATGTGATTCGGACAATGGTAGTTATTGGGAGCCGTCTAGCACGCTTCATCACTCCATTGATGCACTCAAACATGATGGTCGTGAGAATGCCACACAGTTTGCCACCGTCGTGGGACAGTGTCCACTTGCTCTTATCAATGCCATCCAAGTACGCAAATGCATTCGGATCAAGGGCCTTAATCTGCTCTATTATTCTGTGAAAGACTGTAACCCTGGGTTCTGCTCCAGTTTTGAAACACATATCCTTCAATTTCACAGATTTGGCGTGCGTGTTGAAGTTAGAAGAGACATGTCGCAAACAACAAACGTTAGAAGAGAAGGCCTGAACTTGTTCTAGTGCACTGAGTAGTCCGGCATTCCGGTCAGATATAAGACAAACCCCTTCTATATCGCGAACAATATATTTTGCAACCATGTGAAGGAACCAATGCCACGAGCTGTAACTCTCTGAATCAACAATTGCGTAAGCTAGAGGCACGACTTGTTGGTTTGCGTCAACTGTAACTGCCATGAGCAACGTGTGCTTGTACTTTCCAACCAGAAAGGTTCCATCAACACTGATCACCTTGCGACAATGTCTAAAAGCCTCGATACATGGTCGAAATGCCCAAAATACAAATCTTAACATGTGCACATCGGGAATGCCAGAAGATTTGTGTCGCCACTCGACCACGGTCCCCGGGTTGTACATCTGCAATGCCTCCATGTATTTTGGTAAATATTGGACCGACTGCTCCCACGTCCCGTACACATTTTCACGAGCCCYCTGCAAACCTTGCCACGCCTTGTGATACGGCACAAGGTAATCATATMCTTGTTTYACAYCCTGDTGGACATGTAAGGCGCTATATAACGGATCCTGCTCGACGTGGCTGGTAATGAGCATAACAATCATATTTTTACACAAATTGGGGTGATCTTTACGTGTAAATGATGCGAGACATCTGTGCTCAGAACCCAATCTTGTGATTAGCCAAGCACCCTTCCGTTTCCGAAAACTAGCGCGGAGCCACCATCCGCATTCGGATGATTCGTTCATGTCTACATGATTCTCACCAAGTGAACTCGACATGCAAACAACTTTCCACATCACAGGATTGCTTTCTACCACTCTATATGAACACTTGGCAACGCGCACGGAGTAATCTTTGACAGCCCACATCAAATGTCTTTTATCTCTAAATATCATGCCTATTCTCAACACTCCTTCGACTTTATCGTAGTACAAGTCCGGTTGAGGGACACCAATAGAATCAATTGGAACGTCTTCGTATACGCGATCGAAAAATGGTATGATCTTGTACAGGGCCGAGCCTCTATCCGCTCGTTTATGGGTTGTAGGGGCAAGTTCATTGAAGGTAGGTTCAAAAGAATCTTCATCTGGTACGCTACCCCCCAACTGAAAGAATTCCTCGTCAGTTTCATGACCATCATCATCCAGTTCATCTAAACTATTTTCGGAATCGCTTCCTTCATCTGGTTCGAAGCAATCGGCGGGGTAGTCCGGGATCACTAGTGGGGGATGATGCTCAGCGGATTCCACATTTGCATATCCACTCTCGTCTCGTAGAATCGATGCATACATGTCATATTCATTGCCAGAAGACATATTCGTCATATGTGCGCTTACTTCTAAAAATATAAATAAATTCATATATTCACATAAGTAATAATTTCGTATAAATTCAAATATTCACATAATGAGTCATTTCTCACAAAATAAATAAAATCAAATATTCACATAATTGATAATTACGGCACAAACAAATAAATTCAATTTTTCACATAATTAATAATTTCTCACAAAATCAATAAAATCACATATTCCCTTAATTCATAGTTTTTTCACAAGCAATTAAATAGAAGTTAATAATTTAAGGTGAATATTTTCCGTAATCAATTTACAAGAACAATTCAAAAAAAAAAA
>BMAC01000320.1:852549-866646 GCA_014905375.1 Phtheirospermum japonicum | reverse complement strand
CACAAACTTAGTTGGGAAATTAATGTCCGAAGTATTTAGTTTGAATAATTAATCAAATGGGCGACATATATACAAGCTTGTAGTTTATATATACCTACCTCCCATGTTCATGTACGTGCCTGTCAAGATCACCATATTGATATTGTTACGTACCATAATTGAACGGATAAGGCAGCAATTGATTTGGTAAAAAATCAAACTAGGAAATTAGGCACAAGGTGAATTTTTCTACAGGCCCCTCAATCTAATCTAATATTTGAATTAGCTACACTAACGAAGATATAAAGATAGTACATGCATGCGTGATCTCACCAGGGGTATAGTCGGAACTTTGAATTAACTAGGATTAGAGTTAGCATTTATGTGTGAGCGGATTATTATAAAAGGAAAATTGTGACCGCTGATTTTTATGTGATTATTATTAAATGTTTTTTTTTTTTTTTTTTAAGGTCAGAAATGGACTAAATGTGCGATTTCTTTTAAATTAGTGGACTAAAATCGCCACCCGTGTATTCGGTGGACTAAAATCCCAACTGCCCTAAGTTAGTGGACTAAATTAGTAAACAAGTGCTGCATATATTATATATACTATCTGTCGGTTTGTGTGAGGATTATATCTTCGATAAATAAAAAAGAGTGAATTTTCTAAGAGTGACAGAACTTTAAAGAAACAGAAGCTGGAGTTGGTACACAGTGACTTCTGAATACCAGCGCAAGTAACATCCCTTGGTGGTGCGTCATACTATATGACTTTTATTGATGATTCTACAAGAAAGATGTCGGTTTACTTTCTAAAATATAAACCCGATGCATTTGATACATTTAGAAAGTGGAAAGCCCTTGTAGAGTGGAGGGTAAAGTGCTTAAATTCTGACAATGGAAGAGAGTACGAGCTTAGAGAATTCAAAGAATATTGTTTTACATATGGAATTCGCATGAAAAATAATTATGAGAAAATAATGTGGGATATTAATTAGGGTTCATTAATTAATTAGAACATATTCTTTAAAACTTTATATTAATTAATTTTTTTTGGATTCCCTATCTTTGCGGTTTTGGTTCTTATGGCTCGTCCAGTAATTATTTTTATCTAATTAAGTTTGAAGCTAAATGTTTGGTTTAGGATTTCTCAAACATTCAGTGCCTGGAAATTAACATAATAGTTTCAAGAAATATTAATTAATATATAGTTCAAGTCTTGCACAACTCAATAATAATATAATTTACAGTACTTAACATGCACGAAAATAGTGGGTTATGTTCAACCTTATTATGTATGTGTTATCTGTAGATCTATAATAATACAAATCCTGTCGTGTTGTGTTGATTGTCTGGTATCATATTGACTCGTGGTAATAACACGAACATGGTAAATTATTGAAATTATTGTATTGTAATTGGGATAATTTTATTTTTGGTACATTATATTGGTCACTTTAATGTTGGTCAGCATCAAATTATATATATTAAATTGGCAAATTTATCAGATTTGGTATAAAAAAAACTCAATCGGGCTTTGATACTTACATGACATGATTTAATCATTTCTTATCATTTTTAATTTAAAATTTAATTTAAAAATTAATTTAATTTATAAATTAATTTGAAAACTGATTTCTTATCATTTTCAATTTAAAAATTAATTTCTTATCATTTTAAAATTAATTTAAAAATTATTATAAAAATTAATTTCTTATCATTTTTAATTTAGAAATTAATTAAAAATTAATTTCTTATCATTTTAAAATTAATTTTAAAATTAATTTAATTTAAAAATTAATTTCTTCTCATTTTAAAGTTAATTCAAAAGTTAATTTAATTTAAAAATTAATTTCTTATCATTTTTAATTTTAAAATAATAAGAAATTAATTTTTAAATTAAAAATGATAAGGAATTAATTTTTATATTAATTTTTAAATTAATTTTAAAATGATAAGAAATTAATTTTTAAATTAAATTATTTTTTAAATTAAAAATGATAAGAAATTAATTTTTATATTAATTTTTAAATTAATTTTAAAATGATAAGAAATCATTTTTTAAAGTAATTTTTAAATTAAAAATGATAAGAAATGATTAAATCATGTCATGTAAGCATCAAAGCCTGATTGGGCTTTTTTCGTACCAAATTTGATAAATTTGCCAACTTAATGTATGTAGTTTGATGATGGCCAGCATCACGTACTTTTTCTGGAAAGTGGTCAACATAATGTACCAAAAATGAAGTTTTCCCTGTTGTAATCTATATCTATATACTAGAAATTGACCCGCACTTCGTTGCGTGGCAAATTTATATTCAGTAATTTTTAATTTAATTTATAAGATATTAGATAAAAGTGAAAAATATAAAAAGCTTGTATATTTTTATTAATAATCACTTCTGTTAACCATGCTATATTATTAATTCACTCTCATAATCATAAACTTAGATGTTAGGTTTTAATTATTTATATTATATATATAAAAAAAAGGATTGCATTGTAACATTGAATCAACTAATACATGGATAATATAAAATACAAAAATTTAAGTTACATAACCTAACGGGATACATTTCGTTAGGCAACTCCAAAAGGTTTAAGTATTTTCTTTTAATTTTAGAGTTCATTTTTAGTTTTTAGTTTAGTTTTTGTTTTGTTTTGTTTTTAAGGTTTTTTTTGGTTTTAGGCAATTTTTTGTAGGTCTCCTAAATTTTTTTTTTTAATTTTAAAAATTAATTTTGAGGGGTCTGACTAACGGTTAACGGTTAGGGTGCCAATTTGCCTCAATATGAGCTCTAGTTCATTCATATTATAAACATTTCAAAATTATTAGATTAGGTGTTCTTAAATAATAATTCTTTATACAATATAATATTATTTTACCTATATAAATATTTATTAATAATATTTCATCTTAAGATTTGAGTCTTATTCATTTACTTGAGAATTATATTAAAAATTAAAAATAAAAAAATACATTAGAAAAAAAATTAAATTCAAAATATAGTAAAGAACCAAACATTAAAATACCAAAGAAATAAAGTTTAAATACAAAAACTAAATGATAAGTTTTATGGCTGCCAACTAAGAACAAAAATCTCAAATAAGAATTTAAAATATGAGAGGGAAAAAAAAAAAGAAAGAAAAATGAATTTCATTCTTGGAACAAAAAATTCGTGATGACAAAATTTAATGGTTCGTGGAGAGAAATATAAAGAAAATATATTTTTTAAATAAATATAATTATTATTTCTTAATATACTAAGAATAAAAATACTATAATTTAAAATATAATTTAATGAAGAAATACAATTACACTAATTAATTATATTTTCTAAAATTCAATTTCGCTAAACAATAATCATTCACAACTTTACAATAAATGAGTACAACATATAAAGATAGTTATAATTTAGAAAATAAAATTATACTAATTGATTTGTTCTTTAAAATAATTTATTTTATTAAAGGTTTATTAACAATAAAATTAAAAAAGAAAATAAATCAAAAGAAAATAAAGAAAATGAAATAGAAAAGAAAAAAGAAAAAAGAAAAGACAAAATAAAAGAAAAAAATAAAATAATTCAAAAGGGGAAAAAAAAGGAAAAAGAAACAAATTAAAAACTGCCAAATGGCCTGCCCAAAAACTGGCAGTCCAACTTTAATAGTAGGTATAGATATATATAAAAAGGCTAGCATTTTTTAAATTATTTTTCAAAATTTTACCTCCAAAAAAACATGCTAAAAATAGTCAGTTTTAATTAATTAAAAATATATAAAAATTATGTATTTATGTCTATATTTAAGTTATTAATAACATACTTATTAAATCTAAATATATATATATATAGGATCATATTTAAATCTTAGATATAACTTATATATAATATATGAATTCACATATAATTATTCAACTATAACCTGCCATTAAGACAATCACTACCAAATGTATACATATCTAATTAATTATAGAGTTGATACTGTAAATTAAAGTTAATATCTATTATTATTATCTATCGCATTAATTTATTTATGACTTGTATATAAATATTTTTAATCATTTATATTCTTATATACAATTAGTAAAGTTTTAAATCAAACTATGACAAAATGAGATTATAATTAATAAATCTTACAAATATCTATAACTATATACTAAGCGAGCAGTTTAAAAAAGTATTTTAAATATTATTATCATTATTGAATGTATGGTTACCATTTTATATATATAGCAAAATATCTTCCAATGATATTTATATACTACCGTCAAGCATTTTCTCTACATTGCTAAGAAATAGCTATAGAACTATATTCTAATTTATATTTATGCAGGAATAATGTACTTAACGTTAAACGCATGACCAAGTTTTTTTATAAAAGTTTTGATATATCCAAATTGACTCATATTAGTTTCTAATTGATTTGGATTAGGTCCTAAAATTAGTTTTTAAATCATATATTGCATATGACAATATAATTAGATAATTTCAAAATAGAAGATCAGCACGAAAAACTTTATATAATACTTAATTTAAAATGTTTTAATATCCCAAATTTTCAATATATCTAAAATAAATAATTATTATTAAGAGCTTTCATAAATAATTATTTACTTTCTATTAAGTGACCTAATATATGATTTAGCCTTCGCAAATAATTATTTGGTTAAGTGTATGTATGTTTGATCATATTTTAAATAAAAAGTAATAATTTAAATTATTCTTATATACAATATATTCATCCTAAACATCAAAATGGTAAACTACGAATTATAACCTTCATCAAATTTTATTTATTCAAAATTAAATAATATAAAATAATCTTCATAATAATTAATTATTTTGAATATGGTAAATCCAATTAGGTTAATCATATTTGTTATCTAAATGGTAAAACTTGAGCAATTTATAAATAAATATTTCACTAAAAATATAATAATCTCTATTAATTATAATTTAATTAGATTAATATATTTTCTACATAATCTCTATTACCGTAATCAATTTGTTTCTAATGTTCAACTATTCTTTTTATGAAAAAATAAAAGTGACCAAAAGTTATATATTGCCGCAATTAACCATTAAAATTCAAATCTTTATATATATAACAATGAAAATTTTAGTACTTTGTATACACGCTTTTCTTATAGGTTGGTCATACTATTAATAGAGATATTATCTAATGAGCAAATAAATTGGTCTTTTAATTAATATTTATTTAATTGATAATTACAATATATGATGAAAAATAATAAATAGGTATGGTTTTATTTTTTATAAAATTGATCATATTGTTTATATTTCTACATAATTAATTGATTGTTCATTTGATACGAACTTGACGATTTGGATATTGTCTCCTTACAATTAGTAATGTTAACGGATCACCTACATGAACTTACCTCAATAATCTCGAAAAGAAAAATATTCAGTTAAAACCATAAAATAACTTACTGGTATGGAAATGTAATTTTATGTGATTATTTTTAAGAATAATTGTTATGGGATTTCTTTAACAAAATATAATCTTTAAGTTAAACCATAAAATAACTTTAACATTACGTAGAATTAATTTTATGTGATTATCCTTGGAAATAATTATTATGGATTTTAAATCATTTTTATTAGTTTTGACATTGAATGTATTTTAAGTGTGTTTTTTTTCTCCCTACTACTTTAATATGAGAATAGCTTAAATGAGTTTAACAACAATTCATTTTAATATCTGTTGAATTTGATGTTATTTATTATTTTAGCATAATTAATTTTTTTCCTCCTTAGTGTTTTAATCCTATTATTTCATATTCCACATAAGGATATTACTTAGTTTTGTAAGCTTTAATTATTAGAAACATTGGCTAATGCTAGAAAATGACTTCTATGTATAATTTAAGATAATTAAACCATTCAAGTATGATGTATGAGAGGGTTAATGATTCAAAAGAACTAATTGAAAATTATTTTTATATTTAATATGATTCTTAATAATTATATTTTGATAAATAAAAAAGAATCAAAAATGTAATTACCGATCAATTAGTATTTTTAGTAATTTTAATAAGGAAATCAACTATGTGGTATCTTTAAAAAACAACGAGACTTCATTAATTACGTATGCAATTAAATAATTCAATTAATCTATATAATATAGCAAAATATCGATCTTATCATCATATATACGATTAATATTACACGATACATGTGATTAAAAATATGTTTGATGATAATTATATATTAAAACAAACTGAATTATATTTTAAATATGTAAATGACATTATAAGGTTTATTAATGTTATTATATTATTTTTATTTTCAAAATACGAGGGGACGGAATTTCCCTCGATAAAATATCGAGGGCACTGAGTTCCCTCAATACCACTGAGGGGAATTATTTTCCTTCAGTAATTCACTGAGGGAATCATCTCCTCTTGGTATTTTAAAATTAAAAAAAAAGAAAAAATATATAATTATCAATTAGTTGGTAATTTTTATGATTCTAAAATAAGAAAAGCAACCACGTGATATCTTTAAAAAAATAATGAGACTTCATTAATTACGTATGTAATTGAATAACTCGATCGATGTGTATAGTATAACAAAAGATCGATCGTATCATACTATTAATATTACACGATACATGTCAATAAATATAAGTTCAATGATAATTATATATTAAAATCATGTGAATTACATTTTAAATGTATAGTATGAAATTATAGTGTTTATTTTGATTTTATAAAAAAATTATATTTTTTAATTTTCAAAAATACCGAGGGGACAGAATTCTCCTCGGTAATGCCGATTGCGTTTTTTTTTTTACCCTCAATAATATTTATTTCTTCCTTTTTATTTTTCATAACTTGTTGAGGTGTCAAATACCCTCTGTATTACTGAGGGCGTAATAACGAGAGCATTTGATTCCCCTATGTACTTTTGAGGGTTTTATATTCCCCTCCGTATTATCGAGGAGTTTGTTCGCTCGGTATATTTTCCCTCGAAAATCCTTCGATATTACCTTCGATAACAGTGACGGTAAATGTTGGCGCCGATTTACTGAAGGTTTTACCGAGAATGTCGTTAATGAAAGTTTAATCCATCGGTAAAAATCTCTTGATATTACTGAGAGCAAATATGCTTGGTAATCCATTATTATTATTATTATTATTATTATTATTATTATTATTATTATTATTATTATTATTACTGCTACATATTTATTATATATTTAATTCATAATAGCATAAACAATACAAATTGAGATACTAATAGGCAAAACAATTAAAACATCAAATTTATGATTTATAATCTTGTATGCAAATTACAAATAGACATACTAATTTACGAGTTACCAATTAAAAGTTGGTTGTAACGACAACTCTACGAATATAATAATAAATATATTATATACTAAAAAATATCAAATAATACATATTTAATAATTTAATTGATTAGAATCAATAATAATACTAATATTCAAATCTATATTTATATGCATTATGAGATCCGAATGGGTTCAAAATACTAGTAATAACTAATATGTAACATAAGTAACAGATTTGTGTTTAGTTTTATCGTGTCAACACGAAAATAAAATTAGTCTTACTATATTGTCGAGTGACTCGGCCTAAAAACATACTTATGAGCTGAATTTGTGCCTTGAAGCCCATTAAAACCATGGTCAATCATATAAATGAGGCCACATTTTATTGGGCCTCTTATTTTCTTGAAGCCCATTAAGAATACGAGCGATCATGTCTGTGTGATATCAAAACCCAGAACCCTAAACCCCTGGCATATTCGACGGAGAAAGATAAACGCTGATTATCCATTTTCTTACATTATTATTACTCATAAACTGAACTATTCACATAAGTTCGAGAAATCTTGGACATTGATGCGCATGGATGAAGAGGGATTGTAGGATTGTTTTGATTAATTTAGTAATTATGCTAAGTCATCGCTAAGTGCGAGGAAAAATTGGATGTTTTGTGGTGGGTGACAAAGTTATGAGGGTGGCTGATAAAATATAGAATTCGTTTATTAATAGTTCACTAAATACGGATAGTAAATTTAGTTTACCAATTAAATTTTTATCGCACATTTAGTTTATTTTGGTGATTTTGATTAAATAACAGTCGGTCAAAATAAAAGGAGTTGCAAATTTAGTTCACCAATTAAATTTTTGTCGCATATTTAATCCAGGTTTTTGTTATAAATTTAGTCCACCAATTAAAATTGGACTAAAAGTACGATAAATATTTAATTGGTGGACTAAATTTACCACTCTTTTATTTAGTGGACCATTTTTGCCAAGTCCAAAAAATTAATGGACGAATTCTATTATCCGAGTTGTGCTATGAGCCTGCTCTTCCTAGAGCTCAGGTACAAATGAGTGGCAAATTGGGTTACCGTGCCGCGTTCAATTTACAATATCGTGGTTTTTTTGGGGTTTTTTTTATTTGATCATAAATGTAACAACAATTGTTAATCTAACTAAATTGAGAATTTCGTACTTTTTTGTGTCGTGTTTCGCATCATTTCATGTCGTATCATGTCTTATCGTGTTCTTATCTCTATAATTTTGTTTCTTATCGTGTCGTGTCAGCTATTGTCGCCTCTTACAAGCTCCTGGACACGAAATTAAAATCATTTATTTAAATGATAGCATAAATACAAACTACTCTAATAAATAAAATAAAAATAATTAAATGTTCGCATATAATTTTACCATTTCAAGATCATAGTCTTAGTAAGATCGTATCAACATATAATGTATAATTAAATATTACTATCACAACGTAGCATGGATTTATTTAAATAATTAATTATAAATTGACTGTGGTTTAAATAACATAAACAAAACAAGAATATAAATTGAATAGAGAATATAGGGAAAATATGATTCCAGTACGGTAGTTTTGATTGATAACTTTATTTAGACTTATATATAAAGATTTAAGACTATTATCTTATAATTACGAATTATTTTATTCTTATATAAGATAAATATATCTCATATAATCTTAATTATATATGAGATTGACAAATTTATGAAAAGCAAAATAGACACAACGATATGCATAAAAGGGAACGTGATTTAGACATTCTATATAGACATCCTACAAAAGAAGAAAAGAATATTTACATATAATATATTGTAAGTAAAGTCCTATTTAAGTTGTTTGTTGGATTTCTAGGAATTCCTTTTAATCAAGAAGAAAATCACTTTAAATAAGAAGACAAGATAAAATCCAAGACTCCTAATAAATCAAAATTTGCAACGTACGAATTCTTTCTAACTAGGAGAAAGATAATTATAACTTAAACTAATTCTAATACAAGATAAACACCAAATAAGATAAAAGACAAAATAAACATCTAAACAAAATAAACATCTAAAGGGAATAAAAGTTTTAGAAACCTCATAAGTATTAAACAACATATTAGACTTCTAATTCTTTTTAAACTCAAATGAAAAATCCTCTTCACGAGAGAAGCAATGTTCAAGGCGTGCTTGGTTTTGGGTAAACGATCGAAACGGGAGCCATCGGAAAATTATCAAAACGGAGAGTATATGGTAGGCATTTTAGATTGTTTATCTACCCGTGAGGCTTGCAATCTATATGTGGCCAAACTTTGTGTGGTCAAGGGATACAGTATAAAAAATTGTATTTTTCTTTTCATACATAATCCAAATGCATTGAGTATGGTTGAAAGTGCGATAAGGTCTTGTGTTATAATAAAAGTGATGACAAAAAGACTAACCTCTTCAATTAGGTGATTGTGGAGCTTGCCCGCAAAAACTGGTTTTCTCCCAGGTCCAAAAATAAGAGGTGTTAACAGCAATTGCTGAAAATAAGCTATTTCTCTTGAAATCTCTAAAAAAAAAAGATGAAAAAAATCTGGATACAAATTGGTCCAATCTTTAAATTTCACCTTCTTGAGTGATTTTGACGTAGTCATTAACTTGGGTTAAGGAGTAAGTTTCCATTGACTTCACCTGAGGCAATGTTGGTTATAATGTCATCAGTCATGAAAAGCAACACGGATTAAGTCACTAAAACCATAATGTGATTCTTCTTAACCTTTTTAGGTCATCTTTTTAGGCATCAATTAGAACATTCATACTTTGAGAAGATGCCTCATTGCTGTGCGTTCTGTTGTTCATGTTCGTGTCTATTTTCAATTCTCTTAATCTTGTTTTGAATCTTCCTAACCGCGTGTTTCAGTGGAGTTGTAATTGGAGTTTCAACTATGGTGATAATTTATAAAAATCTAGCTCTATCTCGGTTTTAATTTGTAGTTAGGATTTGTGATTTTTATTCTACAATTAAGAGATAATGGGCTATTTAAACATAGAGATCGTGTGTCTTATTTTGAGAAAGAAATTTTTGGGTTTTAAAATTGGTAGTGGGGGGTTATTTATTCAGTTTATTCTTTATTTACCTGTTTCCTTCCCTACTCCGGTCATCTTTACCCAAATTGGCAAGTTAAGGTTTTTTATTTTTCCTTTCTCTCAATTTTACTGCATACGGCACTCGATTTTGTGTTTGTGGTTGTTTCCAATTCTCTTGCAGAATGTCGAATTCACCATCACCCAGCAAAGCTCCAGAAACATACTGTGCGTCTAGCTAATAAGAAAATTCCACCCAAAGAGAGAAATGAAGAAGTCCAAAGCTGTCGTGTCAGCCCATGTTGGTTCTAGTGTTGTGTCACCGAAACCAACATCCCCTGCAGACAATCCTGCCTCTTCTCCAAGTTTCGATTCTAACAATGTTCCATCTGCTAGTGCACCGATGTCAACAACTGCCTCCGACAACTCTGCTAGCTCTGATGAGGCTCCGCCTCAAGCCGTCGAGATTGAAGACATGGAACCAATTTTCACGAGATTCTTGACGAGTGAAGCTGAAGAGCTGTTCTTGGTATTTCAAAATCGAGGCATGATTGCTGAGCGCCAAGTCCCCGTTGATGTTTTCGTGATGTAGAATCCGATTCCCTTCTTTAGGCACCCAGGCGACTCTTCGAGCTGGTGTCATGTCTGGTGTTGGTTCTGGTATTCCCAACATCAGTACCAACATGGTTCATTTTTCTGCTCCGTTTGTCCGAGCCCATATTACTTTGTTTGATAATCAGGTTGCACAGCACCAGGCGTTTCGGAACTCGTTTGTTGAGGTGCTTTTGCTTTCACAACAAAAAGGGGGAGAAGATGTAGAAGACGCGGGCGAACTAGGATGGCGATAAGAAGTTCGAGCCATTGATTGATTTGTGGTTTGTTTGTTCTCTAAACAATGAGTATTTGTTTAGGGGGAGTTTTAATTTAGGGGGAGTTTTTAATCCTTTGAACTTTTATTGCGCGTCTATGTTATTTTGTCCAAAAAGGTAAAAGGGGGAGATTGTTGAGAAATTTATTTATGAATTTTCTTATTTTGTTATTTGTCTTTCTTGAGCCCAAAATACATTAGGGAATTAGAATTAGGACTCTAAATTTGTTTCCTAAATTGTGTCTAAAATTTTATTTAGTTTCATAGATTGTGTTTAGGACTTATTTAACTTGTCTACCAAGTTTAGGAATTTAGGACTCTTGTTTATTTAAAACAAGATAAAGCCAAGAGAAGAGGACATTTTCAATAATCTTTACACATGGTTTTTTAAGGACGCAGCAAGAGCATGACGACGCAAGTAAAGAAGAACACGAGCAAGTAAAAGACTTGTGGCAACGATCAAAATCAAGGAGATTTTCGAAGTTGCGTAACCAACGGAGAATGTCATTACAAGTTTTTCCACAAGACTTGAAGCCACGATTTTAATCACGGAGATTTTTGGAGTTGCGTAACCAACAAAAAAGATCATTATTCTTCAAGGCGATAAGTATTTTAGTATCATAGTTTTTGATACCGTAGTTTTCATATATTACTTTGAATCTTTTGTATTGATCGTGAACAAGATAAGTAATATAGTTTTCGGGTTTGTACACCCAAGTTTACAAGTATTTTTACTTGTGAACTGATTTTAAATTGCTGTGTTTGATTATTAATATTTATTTCGCTGCACGTTTTTAAACTTTGTGTGATGTTGGTTTCGATGTTGTTAACATCGTTCTCAACATCTGTTTTCTAAAACTGTTGTTTATTATTCTGAACTGTTTGATGTTAGTTTCGGTGATTGTAACATCGAAAGCAAAATCGTTTCACTTATACTTATTTTCAAAACCACAAACTTACAAATTTTACATATTCTAATTATTTCAATTTTTAATTGAGCTTAATTGAATTGGAATTTTTTTTTTCTCAAAGTCCAAAATTTTAAAATCGTCGATAAGAACACATATTCGAGATATGGTAATTCGTACAATAAAGATAATATCATGCGTGTGTGTATATATATATCAATGATTAATTACAGTCCAAGTCTGTAAGGGACACCGGTATGCGGCAACCATTGCTGGCCAGCTAGGAAGATGCCGGTAGTGAACCTGGCAGCTTCGGCGGTGTTGAGAAGCTTGAAGTGTGAGAAAGCTCTGTCCCTCCCACCGGCCCTAGCTCCGGGACCACGGTTAGCATGTTCATACATCTGGCAGGTCTTGTGGTTGTTGGCCCCATCCCATAGCTTCCAACCCGCTGGTTGTATGAAGTCCCCCAGCTCGGACTGCATCACCACCGTGAGAGCCTCCTCGGTCCAGGGGCGGCCCAGGTACGTCTGGATCTTGAACCGGATCGGGTACAAGAAGTTGTCCGGCACAATCCTGCAGTTCTGGATAACCAACCCGTTGCTACCCTTGCGGATCTCTCTCCCGTCGGCCGTGACCGTGTTGAATTGGTTGGGCAACGGTCTCCTCACGATGATCTCGCTGTCCTGGATCACCGCCTCCCCTTTCCCGAATATGAAGTCGACGGTGCCGTATATCCGGCAGTTGCGGTAGAACTGGCGGAACGACTGGTAGTAGAGCGTGTCTTGGTGTGCCTCGAAGCTACAGTCGAACATCGCTGTCATGTCCCCTTGCGACCTGAAAGCCACCGCTTGGTGCCCCTCTGCTCCCGCCATGTTTCTGAACGTGATTCCTCGGGCCACAAATCCAGGTGCCTCATTTGCTGCGTGCACATGCAAAATTCATAAATAAATAAATAAATGGAAAATGTGTGTGTGTGTGTAAATAATTGATTTAATTAGTTACCGAAGGTAGCTGTGTGCATCGTCTTGATTCCCTTTTTCCCGAAATTCTTATCCCCGGTAATAATGGTCCTGTCGATGCCGTCTCCATACATAAAGATGTTGGGCTTCTTCTTGTCGACTATGACTTGCTCATCGTAAACACCAGCCTTCACGTAAATGATGAACCTGCCGCGGTGGTTGGCCGGGTAAGCCGCGATCGCCTGGCCGATCGTTCTGAACTGGCCGCTCCCGTCCTTGGCCACCACCACGTTAGGCCTAACGCCGCTGCCTCTACCCCTCCTCGCCAGCAACTTACGATCCGCGGCCTTAAACCACGTCGGGAACTCATCCAATAGCCGCCGTCGTTGCTGTTGTGGCTGTTGAGGTTGCTCGACGCCCAAGAGCTTCAGCACCTGAGACAGCTCGGCCAGCACGTTGACCGCGTTGTGGGTCAGCTGAGTGGCGTTGAGCATCCCGTTCTCGACGGCGGATTTGTAAACGGGGTTGTCGATCTGATCCCGGCACGTCGTCTGGAGGGCGTAAACCGCGGACATCCAGCTCAGCAGCTCGTGCTCGCGGTCCTCGAGGGTGTGGAGGTCTCTGTCCCCCACGAGGGAGACAGATGCCTGGAGAGTGTCCACCGCGTACTCCAACAGATCCTTGCAATCCTCGACCCCGATGGAATCGTTGGGGTCCGTTTGGTTGTTCACATTCATCTTGCCCAGCCCTTCTATCGCCTTCTTCACCTCGTCGAGTGGGGCCCCGACCACCGCCAGGATGTAGTCCTTGGCCGTGGCCGACGAGTTCTTGGCCGTGGACTCGAGGCTGCCCGCGCAGGCTTCCTTGTAATTGGTCATCTCGCAGATGGAGGTGATCATCTTCATCGAGTTGTGGGTCGTCGACTCATCATGGTGCTGATAGTGGTCGTGCCCACTGTTTTTCACTACGACCACCACGCCGATGACCA